>CAUYLG010014927.1:0-113128 GCA_963573385.1 Cacajao melanocephalus | reverse complement strand
AGGTTTTTAATACCCATTTTTAGACTGCATTCTAGCCTGGGAAATAGAACAAGAATCCCGTTCTCTCTCCCTCTTTCTCTTCCTCTTTCTTTCTCTCGTACATTCTTTTTTTTTCTTTCTTTCACTCTCACTTTCTTTCCTTTTTCTTTCAAAAAAAAAATTTAAAAAAAAATTAAAAATAAAAAAATAAAAAATGAACGGAAAATTTTATCTCCCTGAATAACCAACCCAATATCATGTAAGACAATTCTCACATTTCTATGTGAGTTTTGTTTTTCCCAGAGATCACAAAGTACACCAAAACTAAATATAAACCATCTGGTGGTTTAACTTCAGGAAAAATTTTACAGTTAATGCACCTTAGCCGTCAAATTTGATGCTACTGAATTATACTGAAGCTTAATTATCTCCTCCTTGTTTTTTTATTTTTTAAGACAAAGTCTCGCTGTGTTGTCCAGGCTGGAGTGCACTGGTGTGATCTCAGCTCACTGTAACCTCTGCCTCTAGGGTTCATGCAATTCTTGTTCCTCAGCCTCCCAAGTAGCTGGGATTACAGGCCCACACCACCATGCCCGGCTTTTTTTTTTTTTTTTTTTTAATAAAGAGACGAGTTTTGCCATGTTGCCCAGGCTGGTCTTGAACTCCTGAGCTCAAGAAATCCATCTGCCTCGGCCTCCCAAAGTGCTAGGATTACAGGCATGAGTCACTGTGCCCAGCCTGAATCTTCATTTTTTCTATTTTAATTTGATTTAGAGACAGAGTCTCACTCTGTCTCCCAGCCTGGAGTGCAGTGGTGTGATCTTGGCTCAATTCAACCTCTGCCTCCCAGGTTCAAGCTATTCTCCTGCCTCAGCCTCCAGTATACATGGGATTACAGGCAAGCGCCACTACACCTGGCTAATTTTTGTATTTTTAATAGAGATGGGGTTTCACCATGTTGGCCAGGGTGGTCTCTTAACTTCTGACCTCAAGTGATCCACCCACCTCGGCCTCCCAAAGTGGTGGGATTATAGAGATGAGCCACTGCACTGGGCCACACCATTCTAATTTTTGTATTTTTAGTAGAGACAGGGTTTCACGATGTCGGCCAGGGTGGTCACAAACTTCTGATTTCAAGTGATCCACCCACTTTGGCCTCCCAAAGTGCTGGGATTACAGGTGTGAGCCACTGCGCCCAACCTTGATTTACTCAGTATGTAGTTGAGCAGCCCTGAAATCCTGACTTTATAATATATAAGTGCATTTGCAAAGGTCTGAGTGAGTATAAAGCACCTTCTAAGGAATATCTTAGAACTATAGCTGCCAAGCATCCATGGACTACTTTGAAAAGAAGTGAGCTATGGTTCAACCTGTAATCCCAGAACTTTGAGAGGCCAAGGGAGGCAGACTACTTGAGCCCAGGAGTTAAGAGACCAGCCTGGGCAATGTGGTGAAACTCTATCTCTACAAAAAATAAAGATTTTGCTGGATGTGATGGCATGCACCTGTAGTCCCACTTATTTGGGAGGCTGAGGTGGAAGGATCACTTGAGGAGGTCAAGGCTGCAGGGAGCCATGACTGTGGCACTGCACTCTTGCCTGGGTGACAGAGTCAAACCTGGCCAATTAATCAATCAATCAATGGACCACAAGGTAGGCAATGTTGAAGGGCAGGAGGTGGAGTGGGTTTGGATATAAATAATAAAAATATAACTTAAAAAAAAAAAAAAAGGCAGTATGGTGATGTGAGACTATCAATGCATTTTAGGCCTTAAAATGAGCTATGTGACTTTGGGAAAGGTACTCAAACTCTCAGAGTTTCAGTCTCCTTAGTTATAAAATAGACATTTTATATACAGTTCTTACGAATAAATGCTCAATAAATGTTTCCTTTCTTCCCATCCATTAAATAAAAGCCTATGAATCATTCAATCAAATGCCAGAATTCAAGCAGCTCAAGAGCTGGTTTGGCTTGAGACATCAGACAGTTAAGACAAACATCTATCTGCTACTATTCTTCTTGCTCTGATTCTAGCGAGCCTATCTGTGCCACATGAATACAGAGCGCTCTACAGCAATGGCAGCAGAGACTGAGGTGATGTTTTTTGAGAGCCCAGATATTATTTCCGGCCCTACTGAGCCATTTAATCTCACTGGTAGCAAAACTCTGTCCTGAAGATAAAGGGGTAAGTTAAATTTTTTCAAAATTCAAAATTCAGTAAGAGATACATTTTATTATGTGCATATTAAAAGGTATGTAAGGATAAGCACCTAAGTGTTAATGGTGATTGTCTCTGGGTGCTAGAATTTAATGACTTTTATTTTTTGTGGGATTGCCTGAAAATGTTTTTTCTTCGGAGAAGCATGTAGGATTTTGGTTATCAGAGAAAAGTGAATGAAAGTTTTGCCTTCATAACACCTGCAATTTTTAATCATTCCCTTGTGTCCTGTTCCTTCTGCCCAGATTGATTAGGTATTCCTCATGCCCAGTCAGCCTTCATAAACAATGCCACTGGAAGAGAGCAGGTGTGAGACTGACATCTGCAGTCTTTGTAATTGTGCACACCAAGCACTGCTGCCTTGGAAAATGCAGGTACCAGGGCTGTGTTCCATGGACATAGTGAGCTTCAGAAAAAGCACTAGATGACCTCACCCCACAGAGATGAATGTTAAGAGATTTTGTATTTGCTGAGTGTTGTATCTGTGAGATACTCTATAGGATCTCTGAACCTTCACAGGGTCTCTTCAGACACGAGACAGAGAACTCACTTCTAGTTAGCCTAGATTGGTATTGGGTAAATGGGAAATTCCAGGGACATGGCAGGTAAACAAGGAAGTAATCTGATTATTCACCAAAAGGTTATGTGCTCATCAGGTATCTGAGAGTACCAATTTAACAGAGCAAGCTTTTGTTTGAGAGAGGGAAGGGAGGAGGGAAGAAAGGTGCAGGGTTAAGGGAGAAGAATATTAGAGTAGGATGACGAATTTAACTTTAAAAATTCCTTGATTTATCTCAAACTTAACTGTGCATCAAAACTACCCAAAAAGCTTTTAAAAGCCTAGAGTGGAGGAAAATAGTAAGAACGATTATTATTTTTTAAAAATACAGAGCCTAAGTCCCAGCCCAGACCTATAGAACCAGACTCCTTGGGGCTGGAGTACAGACATCTTCATTACTCCAGAGTTCTGAAGCCTTTTGATACTTGCTTCATAAAAACTGAACTGAAAGGACACGCTCTGTCTAAACTGAGTAAAGGCTCTATTAAGTGTTGAATGCCTCCACCTTCAAGGGCACTATTATAATTAGGGAGTTCGAGATCAGCCTGACCAACATGGAGAAACCCCATCTCTACTAAAAATACAAAATTAGCTGGGTATGGTGGCACTGCCTATAATCCCAGCTACTTGGGAGGCTGAGGCAGGAGAACTGCTTGAACCCAGGAGGCACAGGTTGCGGTGTGCCAAGATGGCACCATCGCACTCTAGACGGCAATAAGAATGAGACTGTGTCTCAAAAATAAATAATATAAATAAATAAATTTTAAAAACTATGGTATGTCACCAAAAAAAAATTCATTATGTATTTCTAGATGTTAGATGCTGAGTACAGAAAACACAGAAAAACTACAGGTCTCATAATTACGATGGACGAAAGGCACATGAATGTGCACATTTTTACACATGCACACTAACAGTCACTGTGGACTGACTCTGTGGCTCTTATTACTGCTGTTGTGTAGCTGGGAAAACTGAGACACAGGCAGGTTATAGGTAACTAAACTAAACTTACAAAGCTAGTAAATGACAAAATAAGTAGCCTAGAATTTAAGTCTCTGCTCTATCACTTGATGTACTGTATTGCTAGGGCTGCCATAGCGAAATACCAGAGTGAGGGCTTAAATAATTATTTATTTCCTCACAGTTCTAGAGGCCAGAAGCCCAAGATTTAGGTGTCCGTAGGGTTGGTTTCTCCTAAGGTCTCTCTCCTTGGCTTGCAGATGGCTGCCTTGTCCTCTGTCCTCACACGCCCCTTCCTCTGTGTGTATACATACCTGGTGTCTCTTCTTCTTCTTATAAGGACAGCAGTCATATTGGATTAGGGCTCCACCCCTAAGGGCCTCACTTGAACTTAATCGTCTCTTTAAAAATCTTATCTCCAAATATGGTTACATTTTGAGGTACTAGGAGCAGAGACTTCATCATATGAATTCCGGGGGACACTATTCAGCCATCACACTTATTTGATGGTTTAACCTCAGGAAAGTTATTAGACTTTCTGAGGCCTCAGTTTCTTCAACTGGGAAACAAGTGCTTTTGAGAATCAAATGAGATAATTCACATAAAATGCTTAGCAGAGCACCTGACACACAGCATCATCACTTTACAGACGAGAAAAACAAAAATCAGAAATAGTGACTTACTCTTTCTTCCTCTCCAAAGTACTGAGTTCTTATTATAGAATGCTACCTTCTTGTACAATCTAATGCACAATCTAGGAGAATTTAATGTAATTTATAATTCTTCCTCATCTCTTAACTCCTGATTTCTCAGTTCTTTTCAAACTTTATTACATACAAGGAAGAAAAAGCTCAAATTAATATCAATTCTATTAATAAAAACTTAGGCAGGTAGATGTACTACTTTCTTGAAATTGTATGTCAATTTCACTCATCCTTTCTCCTAACTTGCAAACACAGTTGGCTGCACTCACACTGTGATGACACCCTGGAAGATCAATACCTGCTGTAACTATTACGAAAGGCGACCCCATGCCTTTTTTTTTTTAATTAACAAATTATGATCGTACTTTACATTTACCTAGTACTCTTACACACACTATATCTATTTAATCCTCAGCCCAATCCTGGGATACTGTTTTATGTAGCTCTCCTAACAATCAAGTGCAGATAGTATTATTCCTATTTTATAGCTGAGGGAATAGGAGCACAACTAAGTTATTTTTTTTTTCCCTTAAATGTCACAAAGCTTGTCAATAATTGGCAGAATTCCTGACAGGATTCTCACTGACATCTTCTACCCTGAAGCCAAGGTTCTCCACAGCAGGCCACTATCTACTCAGGAAAAGTTGCGACACCTAGTCTTCTCACTCTTCATGCCTGGCGCAAATACTCAGCAAATACAGCAGTCTGATTCAGGGACAATCTTAACTAAGCTGCAGAATCTCTTTTATGTCCTCCATATGGGGCCAAGTTTTTCAGACAACTTTGACCACCATCAACTCCCTGGAATGACAGCTCTTTTACGGCAACAACCAATTTCCTTCTTCTCCGGAGTCTAGCACACTGGGTGCTCGTTTAAGTTCATTAAGTTCAGATATTTATGGAGAAATTGAGAGTTCAAGTGAATGTTTGTTGTAAAATCAAAACACAGAACATTCTTCCTTTAGTGATGGCAACAAGTGCTTTTCAATCACTACCATATAAAAACATTAACAAAAAGAAACAGTTACTAAAAAAATCTCTTAAGGCCTACAACACAGACTGACTAGTCTTCAGGGCCTTTCCACACCCCGAATTCTGCAATTCCATCATAGTCTACACCTGGTAAGTAGTTAAAATGACCAACTTGAGTACCAATTCTGAGTACAATGCAACTGGATTTGTCCATGTAGACCCAATGTAGTGTTTTTAGTCTTGCAGTGTGCTTCCAGGAAAGCAACAGTTGTATGTAACGGGCAAGTCCACAGTTCCCAGAGGGAAGGGCAATGGGTAATAAAGTTGACGTGAGCCGTAGTGAACTTGCTCTCATCAAGACACTGTGTCGTAAAAACGTGCTATATTAAGAGAAATCATGCTAAATTTTATTTTCTTGAGAATACACTGCTGGCTGCTTGGATTTTTTTTTTTTTTAACTTCAAATTTGTGTTGCTGTGAACAGTTGGGCAAGTTTTTACCCTGTCATGGAAACTACCTGGGCATTTTTGCACTGTTGTGGTATGCCAGGAAGGGAGGTGAGCAGAGTTTGCCAGAACAGAGTTCTAAGCTCTGTTTCTATGCTCTCCTATAACTTCAGGGACTTGTGAATGTCCAGTTTGTTCCTAACTGTTGCTTTGTATAGCATGTCGTGTCTTGGCTACTACTACCTTCCTGGCTACCTATTTCACAGCGCTGTTGTAGGAGATTCAGAAAAAGTTTTGTGGTCCTGATAAAAAGAATATTCAGCAGATAAATGGAAATATAAAGTTAAGTATCACCAGCATTACATTTCCTGTCTGAATTAATCTTTTAAAAGAATTCTGAGATCTGAGACTGGCAAATTCACTAAAAAGGCAAAGAACTGCTTTAGGTTATCTTTGCTAAATCAGGTATCCTAAAAATATTCTTTTTTGATACCTTAATCAAAAAAGAAGAAATTTCAGAGCGAGGAGGCACACAAGTGAGTGTGTTCTACATATAGCCCAATTTCAGTATCAGCCCAATCTATAGTTCTACATATAGCCCAATTTCAGTATCAGTTTACTCACTATAATATTAAATATATACAATACACAAAGTATTAAGCTACATACTATAAAGAATGATGTAAAGAATGTCCTATATCCTCCTGTACTACAAGTACACTATAAAATGTAACTTGTTTAGATTTCCTTCCCAAATAAGCAAAGGTTTCTAGTTTCCCTGAACAAAGAAGGTAGAAGAACAAAATAATTTTTTTCTCTATTATGATTTTCTGGCTTCATAGAAACATTTATTTTAGAACATGCTGGCAGAGTTATCTGTTAGTTTCTCCTGATGAGTAGCAGGTTTCTCAAGAGTGACTGAGCTACAGAATGGCTGTGACTTCCAAAGATAACGTGATTAAATCTGACATGCACATGACATGGGGAAAGCCAAAAATCCCTGTGTCCTTCAAATTCAGTAAGAAGAGTTAAAATGTATTATCAAAGGAAGAAAACCACCATTCTGTGATTTAGAAAGCAGAAAAAAAAAGATGGGACAGAAATATTCCAAATAACTTGGAATCCAAGTCACTTGGGTTTCCTTGAACACTCTGCCGTATTAAATCACATACGGCTCTGCAATGAAAGGAAGAGTTAAGGCCTGTCTCATGCCCCACTTCTGCCACTGACAGAGCTTAAGAAAGAAAACTCAGACAATCTTTTAAAGTTATTCAATGAAAGGCAGAAATGGTAGTATGGATATATAATGAAATAAGCTCATTAATGCTGGGTAGAAGACTTGAGCAATTAGCCAGTGTCCTTATCCAATTAAGTTAAAACAGGAAGCCCCAAATTTCTTTAATGTTTTATGGTATAACAGTTTGCTAGATTGACTGTTCCAATACATAAATTATTTGCATGTGTTTACTTTTCCCCCTAGAGTATGGCTGAATGGAACCAACTTCGTAAGATCTGCTTCTTTCATTTTTAATATCCTATTTTTCCAAAGCCACTGAGCTGATGTCCTTCAACAAATGGAAACAGTGACTCGCTCTTTTAGTAAAATTTAATTTAGTAAATTAAATGCTGAGAATCAGCTCTCATGTCTGAACATGGGGGAATGAAGGGTTTACACCCAAGGCAACTAGGGGCATACTCACAAAGGAAATTTGTGGTACATTAAATGCAATTCTGAAATTATGGTTCTATTCAAGCTGAACCATCTTTTGGGACAGCCAATCCCAAACAAGATTGCTGTATTTGGAATTCTGACACCAAGATCGCCTAGGCAACCTCTTCACAGAAATGGAAAATAAGACTCAGCCAGCTCCATGTCCCATGGTGTAACCTCACATGCAGCACATGAACAGTTCTTAGCTGCTATTATTTCTAAAAGAAAAGTAGGTTGACTTACATGGCTCTCTGGCAATGAACTGAGGTACAGTGTTGGGCAGAGGAGTACTGGGGTTTGGAGTCCCTACGAGTTTATTCTTGGCCATCTTCGTGTTTGCCTTAGCAAACTCTAGTCGTAGTGTTTGCGGGATTTCAGGATCAAAGCGGATGCCCTTTGGAAATAAAGAACAAATGGAAGATGTTTTCATTTCTTTAGTCAAACCAGAATGGTGACAAAATAAACACACCAGTAAACCCTGGTCTATCAGGAAAAAAGGTCATTCTTACTACTTACACAGGTCACATGAAAAACGACAACACAAAGAATCCCAAAAGTCAGTGGGATTTAGTTTACTCAATTAAAAAATTTAGTTACACAGATTTTCAACTACCCTCCTTTTAGACAAAAACTTTCCAGTTTAAAATCTGAACTAGCAAATTCCTAGCACAGTTACACACTTTAATGTACAGTAATTTCAGTTACCTTTGACCCTATTCCTACAAGTTTATCTAAAACAGATCGTATTTAGTAAAATAAATCAGACACTATGAAAGACAAGTTAGGGCAAGACAAGTCTAACTGGAACCCTTCTACCATTCAAGAATGCCTTCATTATTAAGCATCCAATACCATGAATTCTGGACCCTACGCATCAGAAGGGATATCCCAAATAGACTGGATTTTAAATGTGCGCCCATGGGTCCCACTTGGGTCCCATGTTTATATGGTGTGGTCTGGAAAGGGACTGGAGTCCTGAAAATGAGTCTCCTAAGAACACAGTTGCCATTTAGTGTTCTGAATGTACACACAAAGGCCTATGGGCTCCAAAGCATCCTCTGCCCCCCACCATTCTTCTTAATGAGCTTCAAAAAAAGTAAGAGCAATATCCACAAAAATAAGACTCTCTTACTCCAGAGACCAGGATGAACAACTCTGAACTTCACAGGCTCAGCTTTAAGGATACAAGGAAGAGCCTGTGGCTGAATGGTAATGGCATCAAGAGGAAATAAGTAGGCAAGGGGAAGGAAAAAGAGGTCCTTAGAAAGGCCTAACAAAAGCCACAGAGCCCTGACCCTGAAGTCCTGGAGTGGGTGGAATTTCTTCATGAGCATGACTCATTCATTCTGAGAAGAAACCAACTGAGGGTCATAGCAAAAGGGCTGGGGAGAATACCTTTGTGCATACCTAATCAACACCAAAAAGCGAAAAGACAGTGCCCGTTTTGAGAAACATAAAAACAAATTTTCTTAAATTGGTGTGGTTGTATGCGTTTTTTTTTCTTTTCAAATTTGGGAAACCTCAATATTTTTTTGCCGAAAAAGTATATACAAGGAAAACAAAACCAAAATACAAAGCTGCATTCTGAAGCAGGCTGGGGTGAAGTCACAAAGCACCTCACTGATATGGACCAGCTTCCATCCTAACAAAGCTAATAGCACAACAGAATAAATCTTTCCAAGAACGGACCTGCAGAACCGTGGTCTCTGCTGGGAGACAAGCATAGTCCTTGGATATCACATACAGGTATGCTGTGGAAGGACTTGCTCATTTGCACCACACTCCATCAGACACACACAGTAGCAACTTGCCATCAACTTCAGGGCATACTCCCTGGCACTAAACTTGACCAACCTTCCTGTGAAGAAGACACTTCCTAAATCTGAGCTCACATTACCATGAGTCATGTGGCCCAGGCCACTGGGGATAACATGAAGAGTATCCTGGGACCTGGTCGTGGTCCTCTAGAGCATCTAGCCTCAGAAAATGAGGCTGCACATGTGAATTCCGTGCCTCAGCTCTTTCACTGGTGTTCCAGAATCAACTGAAGCTCCACATAACGTACTTGCCTCTTACACAACCTGGGCTGGTGGCTCAAGTCCTAAAATATGCTGAACTAAGTTTCCCTCAGTCCCTGCCCCCTTCTTTATACCCCCTTCCTCCCATTTGAGCTAAAATAACATCAACATCATGTTCCAAATCAAAGTTCCAGCATCCTTATTTTAAAAAAAAAAAAAAAAAGCTCAGAAGTTAAAATGACCTAATTTGTTTGGCAGCTTATTCAGAGGCCAGAGGCTTAGAATACAAGCCACATTCCTCTAACATCTTTAGCAGCAATACCATATTTGGTAATCAATATCCTGCTGGGCTAAGTTTCCATCCATAGGGATTAGCCAAGCCAAAAACATTTTAAGTGTTAAGGGTTGATGAAGAGAAGAAAGAGGGGCAGGAGAAGGGAGAACACGGAAATGAAGAAGAGAAGAAAAAATAGATGAAAGAGAGGCAGATAGGAAGAAGACAAGAGAAAAAACATTCCTTGTGTTTTTAATTAAAGCCTGCTCAGATTCTTCTCTGGCTATAATTACTTAACATTAAATGCTGTCAGGATAAGATTACTGCCAAGTGAAAGGGTGAACCTGTGTCTTTCAAAATCAACCTTTTCCTTTCTTACTCACAATCCACCACTCTTCCCATAATGAACAGAGAACCTTTCTTTTCCAAATGTACACGGTGTCCTATTTATTACATGGACCAGAAAGGACAGTTTCTGAGTATCAGTATATTAATTTGAAAATAAACAGTTACTTACAAGCACTCCAATCTAACTGGCTGCAGGGACAGCCAACAGTCTCAACCAATCCAGGTTCCTTATAATCTACAGAGACTGAATCCCCCACCCAGGACAAACTCTGGGAGAAAAGGACACTGCTGAGAAACACTGTATTCTTGTTAGTCCAATATACCTAAGAGTATACCAGGGCAGTTTCATGCCAGGGAGCCAGGGAAGGCACCAGAGGAAGTGATGGAAGAGTAGAAGTTCACCAGGTGCAGTTTAGGAAAGGGCTCAGCAAATTTCTCATAACAGGATGCAGAAAGTGGGGTGGGGTGGGAGGGGTTGAGGGTGGGGTGGCTGAACAAGCAGGCTAGGGTGAGATCACAAAGGACCTCTTATGGGACCTCTTATGCTCTGAGTGAGGACTTTGGAGTGTGTGCATGGCTGAGCCATTAGGGTTTTAAAATGGGAGGATAATATGATCAGCTTGATATAGTAGATCTCTGATCCTCAAATGTTACCAGAATCAACTTGGAGGACTTGCTAGAGTTTCTGATTCAGTAGCTCTGAGATGGAACCTAAGAATTTGCATTTGTAACAGGTTCAGGGTAATGCTGATGCTGCTTGTGCAGGGAGCACATTTGAGAATCACAGTGGTTGGCAGTAACTCTAGTGGTGTAGAAAAGACAGACTCAGTGAAGAGACTGGAACAGATCAGACATCACACCATTAGAGCAGCCAGCGAAGAGAGGCTGGGTGAGACGGCTACTGTCCTCTAAGCCTTCTTCTTTGGGAAGGGTACTCAGGGGCCAATGTCTGTGTTCTGTGCCTTTATTCCTCTGACTACAGCTGCCTATTTAAGGGGCAGCTGCAGCCCAAAATGACAAAAACTGTTTTCTCTTATTAAGATTTCAATCTTGAGCCTATATAGAGACACAGAAAATGGTGTTGACCAAAGTTGAGTCACCTTAACAGCCTGCCTCTCACTAGAGAAAAAGTCTCCAAATTCCTGTCACTGAGGTCTTCAGAGTACCCTCATGCCTGACAGAGTCTTGATTACTTGGTACAATACATAGTACTTCAATTCTGTGAACTTCAGGCTCCCAGTGTCCTTACAAATGGTTCTACACTGAGGTCAGTCCATCAGTCCTTGACAATGAGTTTTAGGGACAATGGAATGATTCATTTAGAGAAAAAATGGTTAAAAACAAAGCAGAGCTATATATACATATTGAGAAAGATGTCTATGACTAGATTAAGTTAAAAGATACTCAACAATGTTTAGTAGTATCGGGGTAGAGGAGACTGCATATACATGTGCATGTATACTTCTCTATCTGTTTAAGTCCAGAAAGGTTTAGAATGAGACAATCAACCAGTTAATAGCAATTAACTTGGTGGCAGAAGTGGGAGAGGACATAGACTTTTGTACAATTTTGCATCACTTGAAATTTTTACAAATATGTGTAATTTATAAAATCCAACACAGAATTTAAAAATAAAAGGAGAGAGGCAGAATAAGGGATTTCCTACTGAGACACAGTACTCAACCAGCTATGTTTTTAAAAACTAGTTAGTTTTTAAAAAGAACTTTATTCTGAAATAATTCCACACTTACAGAAACACTGCAGACATACCCTTTGCCCAGATTTCTTAGATGTTAGCGTTTTATCACATTTCACAAACACACACACACACACAGTGTTTTTCCTGAACTGATTAAAAGTAAGTAGCAAGCATCATATTCTTTTACTCTTTACTTACCCTTTGACTTCCTAAAAACAAGGACATCTCTGTCTTCCTGATCCAAGATCTAATCCAGAATCACACATGGCACTTAGTTGTCTTCACTTTAGTCTCCTGCAAGAGTTCTTTAGTCTGTACCTTTCATGAGCTTGATATTTTTGAAAACTGTAAGCTATTTATTTTGTAGCGTGGCCCTCAATTTGGGTTTATCTTTTTTTTTTTTTTTTTGGTGGGGGCGTTTAGATTCAGGTTATGCAGTTTTTGGCAGGAAGATCAGAGATGTGTGTCCTGCACAATGCATAATATCAAGGGGCACATGGTGTCACTTTTGTCCCAATTACAAGTGATATTAGCTGTGACCATTTGCCAAGTTTCTCTATTGTAAAGATACTATTTTCCCTTTTTAACTAGTAAGTTTCTTATAGATAGATATTTCCAGACTATATAAGTATCTTGTTTTAAAAAAAATTACTACTTTCAACACCTATTAATAATTCTTACTAAAAGCAACTGTTATTATTGTAGTTGCCAAATGGTGCTCTGGTAGTCTCTTTGCTCCTTCCCTCTCACCCCTCACCAACACCCCAAGACAGAGTCTTGCTCTGTCACCCAGACTAGAGTGCGACGGCACGATCTTGACTCACTGCAACTCCACCTCCCGTGTTCAAGCAATTCTTCCTCAGTCTCCCAAGTAGCTGGGATTACAGACACCCACTACTTCTGGCCTCATTGCTCCTTTAACATACCGTGTTATCAGTTTTCTACTCCATGGAAAAGCTCTCCCTTCTGCCCAATTTGTTAATAAATTAATTATTTAAATCAGTAATGACTTAGAGAGTTCTATTTTCCACTATGCTTTGTAATTCATTCCTATCATTATTTTGGTGTCCAAGTGTACCCGAGTTGTGTACACACACATGTTCTCACATGCAGATCTACTTCTCCGCATCATATAGATACATTTAAAATATACTTCGATGTATTAAAGTTTATACTGATAGCTCCAATTCCAATTTAACACCATTTGGTTTATTCTATCCCTGTCATTTGCATAATTGTAACTCCTCTAATAGACAGAATCCTAGCTCTCATTATCTACTACACATTTATTTATTTGCTCAATACAAAAACACATATTAGTTTCAGAATTGCTAACCAATGCCACTATAAATATCTATTAACTACAACTTAATATTTATTTACAGTTTTTTGTCTTTAAATGTTACCAACATGTATATTATTTGGATTATTTGTGGGTTAGTTTCCCCATTCCCCCCACCTTCAGTGTGGTTGTTATTCATTTGTAATACAGTCAGATTCATTTGTTTCTGCTTGTCTTCAGTTTGGAGTCTTTCCCCATCCTTATTGTCTCCTCTTTGCCTATGCATTCACAGCAAATAAAACTATTCTACCATTTCAAAAGTTAAAGCTGATTTATTGACCCATTCATCTTTCTGCTAACCCACTTATGTGTAAGTATTATAAATGGTGACTAAAAGCTGAGGACCTAGGATTCTAACTCCCCTCCCCACCTGCTGTGACTTCCTGAGACGCTGAACCTCTCCAAAGAAGCTTCTAAGTAATCAAAGGCTCTAACTCCTATGGGATACAGTCATAGGTCACTCCTTTAAGAGCTTCCTATCAGATTCTGCTAGAGCTTCCTACACTCCCATTCTGATCTTTGATCCAGCAGATCTGAGGCAAATGCAATGAACTAGAAGGAACTGCCTTTTATGATAGGATAAAAATAGTAAGGTAGTAAGATCCCACCTGATACGTTAAAGACTTCTTCAACTGATTCTAACAATCTTTATACTTCCCTTTTCTCCACACCAACTCCAAATGAAAACCCACAGCCAATGAAACTCTTAAATCAAGATCAAATTTGCTACTGATCCCTCTCTGACCTTGTAATCTAATTAATCTCACTACTGGATCTTGTTTTATCTCCCCTCCTCCATACCACCCCAAATCCTCTGAGGGTTAGAGCTCCAATATGCCTTTCAGGGTTCCCCAGTTAGCATCCAGAGCTGCTTTAGAACCTGCTGTTAAATCCTTTAAGACTCAGAGCTCCATCAAGTGGTAGCTGATCTACCTGGTAACCACTGCTGGCCTTTCTTACCAACTGACTGAGCCTTAGTCAGAACTGTTTACAAATTTCTTTCTCCTTGTCAAAGTAGTGATTTCCATCCTGCCAGGCATAAGACATCAGATAGTACAGTGGGGCTGAGGTGTGCAAGCAGTGAAGTGATTCCCTTCCAAATTATCAGGAATTACCAAGCATTGAACAAAAGAGTTTAACCACTGCTGATTACTGTAAACAATGGCACATAAAACCGTGTCCAAGAGGAAGGAGGAACTCAATTCTCAGGAGTAAAGAGAATGGTATATGCTGCTGATGGTGTGGGTTATTGTTTAGCCATTTATTAGTATATTCAAACTCATTGGGAATATGACTTGGCTGGGCTTTTAGTAAACGACTATCTGGATTTCTCAGTCACCACTTGGCTTCTTCCGTAAGAAACTTAGTGCTTAAATAACCAGTTTCCTCCCCTACAGCTGACTAGAACAAAGTGATAACTAAATCAGTTGAGAGAAAGACTGCTATTACCTATTCTTGCACGTTATACTCAAAAGATTTCAATTCATAACAGTACATGTGACAGATATGAGCAAGACATTCAGAGGTTGGATGTGGCTTCATTACATTATACTATATTCAAAAGATTTCTTTCATTCAACCACTAAAATGTCTGAGTCCTTTCTTGCTAAGTGATCAAACATTAAAGTCTATTTATGACTTAAGTTTCTATTTAACCTAATGTTGATTTTACTGAAAAGTCAATGTTCCTACAACCTAACATTCAGCCTTTTAAAGAGTACATTTCAATGACTTCTAGTATAGTCACACAACTGTGCGACTATCACCACTTGATAGGTTTAGAAGCTCTTCATTAATATGAAACTTGACACCCAGCCAGGCATGGGGAGGCGGATCACTTGAGGTCAGGTGCTCGAGACCAGCCTGCCCAACATAGTGAAATCCGTTACTACTACTACTACTACTACTACTACTACTACCACCACCACCACTACTACAAAAAAAAAAAAAGCCAGGCATGGTGGCTCGTGCCTGTAATCCCAGCTACTCAAGAGGCTGAGGTGGGAGACTCACTTGAACCTAGCAGGCAGGGTTTGCAGTGAGCTAAGATGGCACTGCTGCACTCCAGGCTGGGCAACACAGTGAGATTCCATCTCAAAAAAAAAGAGGCCAGGTGCAGTGACTCACACCTGTAATCCCAGCACTTTGGGAGGTCGAGGTGGGCGGATCACAAGGTCAGAAGATCGAGACCATCCTGGCTAACACAGTTAAACCTCATCTCTACCAAAAATACATAACAATTAGCCATTCAGTGGCTTCACTGTTTATTTTATTGCTGAATAGTATTCCATTTTATGGACATATCACATTTTATTTATCCTTTCATCAACTGAAAGGGGTTGTTTTGACTTTTTGGCTGCTATGAGTAAGGCTGCTATCAACACTTGTGCACAAATTTTTGTGTGAGCGTATGTTTTCAATTCTCTAGGAGTGAAACTGCTGTCATACATGAAATCTATGTTAACTTTTTTTAAGAACTGCCAAACTGTTTTCTAAAGCAGCTAAGGCCAGGTGTGGTAGCTCACAGGACTGTAATCTTAGTGCTTTGGGAGGCTGAGGTAGGAGGATTTCTTGAGGCCAGAAGTTTGAGACCAATCTGGTCAACACAGTGAAACCTGGGTTCTACTAAAAATAAAAATTAAAACTTAGGCATGCAGGTATGTGCCTGTAGTCCCAGCTACTTGAGAGGCTGAGACAGGAGGATCACTTGAACCCAGGAGTTCAAGCTTACAGTGGGCTATGCTGCCACTTTATTCCAGTCTAAGGAGACAGAACTAGACACTGTCTCAAAAATAAACAAAGTAGCTATACCATTTCAATCCATCTACCTATATATGCATCCAAGTTTTTCTAAACTCACCAGTTATTATTGCCTTTTTTATTTTAGCCACCCTAATAGGAGTGAAGTGATATCGCATTGTGATTGCGATGTGCATTTCTCTATACTGTTTATAATTTAAAACATTTTATAGAGAGAACTAAGAATAAAACTCTTCTACTGTTTTCTTTTTTTGAGACAGAGAGTCTTACTCTATCACCTGGGCTGCAGTGCAGTGGCATGATTTCGGGTCACTACAACCTCTGCCTCCTGGATTCAAGCACCTCTACAGTTAGGTGTATGTCACCACACCCACCCGATATTTTTTTAATTTCTAGTAGCAATGGGATTTTGCCATGTTGGTCAGGCCGGTCTTGAACTCCTGACCTCAAGTGATCTGTCTGCCTCAGTCTCCCAAAGTGCTGGGATTACAGACATGAGCCACAATAAAAGCCTTCTACTACTTTCAAAGAGCATTTTGGTCACAAGAAAATGAAATATCCTGGGGACCACAAATCTTTCAATAGGAGAAAAGGAAATGAAGTAAAAAGAACTGACTTTTTTGCCTTTACAGAAGTTAAAAACATAAGTTAGGAATATAAACTTGATAACCATGTGTCATTTCCATCAGAAACTAGGAAGTAATAAATACATACTTGAGAGAGATTCTGAGCTCTCAAATATTGGTCTGAGATTAAAATATATTTATAGTTTTTGGAATATTGTCAGCTTTCTCTGCCACAGGCATCATAAAACATTCGAGCATATTAGAAACAGAAACAAGGAAAGGTATATGCAAAAGTTTCCCCAGGAGTCTGTGAAAACAATTGTTACATTCATTTGGAGCCTTAAATGACTCCATGATAGGCCACAAACAAACCCGCATTTGGGTAATCTATTACAGTGTAGAGCATAAGACTTGCTGAGACAACAGTGTGCAGGTGAGTTAAAAATGAACAAGTAGAAGTTTTCCACCATTTATTAACAACATATCATCACACTGTAAGTGAAAACTTGTGACACTCAAACTTTTTTTTTTTTTGAGATGGAGTCTCGCTCTGTAGCCCATGCTGGAGTACAAGTGGCATGATCTTGCCTCACTGCAACCTCCACCTCCCATGTTCAAGTGATTCTTTTGCCTCAGCCTCGAGTAGCTGGGACTACAGGTGCATGCAACCATGTCCAGCTAATTTTTGTATTTTTAGTAGCGAGGGAGTTTCACCATATTGGCTAGGCTGGTCTTGAACTCCTGACCTCGTGATCTGCCCACCTTGGCCTCCCACAGTGCTGGGATTTCAAGTGTGAGCCACCACACCCAGCCTCAAACATTTTTAAAATACAAAACTATGAGTAAAGATCACAGGAATGGGAAGCTGATAAGAGAACTGGGTCAGGTTCTGTGATGCTAAGTAATACTGATTTGTCTACATAAATCATGAAATTCATGAATTTTTACTACTGAACTTTTGGGGTCATCTAACCTAGCTCCTAGCCATGAGTAGTACTCCTCATTGCCCTTTCCCCCTACTCCTTAGAGGTTGCAGTGACCCAAAATTATGCCACTGCACTCCAGCCTGGGTGACAGAGTGAGACTGTCTCAAAAAAAAGAAAACAGTGTAAGACTTTTATTCTTAGCTCTCTCTATAAAGTGTTTTAAAATATAAACGGTATAGAGAAATCCACACTGAAATCACAATGAGATATCTGAGGGCTGTTATACATGTTTTATTATACCTGAGGGCTGTTATATATGTTTTATTCTTAGCTCTCTCCATAAAATGTTTTAAAATATAAACAGTATAGAGAAATGCACACCGAAATCACAATGAGATATCTGAGGGCTGTTATATAACTGAAGACCATACAAGCATTCATTAGGCAGGAGGCAAGACGATAAAGTCCTACAAGGAGCACGATCGTCCCACATAATGTAAGAATTCTCATCCAAAATGCCAACAGGCTTCCCAACACTGATGAGAAAAGAGCCAGAAAAATAAATTAATTTGCCTAACTTCCCAGCTAACTACGTACAGAATCCACATCGCAATCCAATTTTTTGATTCCCAATAGAGTATGTGTGTGTGAGAGAGAGGACATAACAGTTCTGCTAGGTTTTTTATTTTATAAAGACTACATTGTTTTCAGATAATAACTGAGGCTGTTGTTCAGTTTGCATTGTGATGAAACTTAGGTAGATATGGGTTCCAACAGAGAATGAACAAGTGAGGGAAAGAATTTGCCAGATGTAAACCGTATTTCATACTTTTCCTAAATAAGGCATTGCTTGCAAAGACATCAAGACTGTTAATACAAAAGCCTGTGCTGCTGGGTTATTGCCCAATGAGAAACTGTATCACACCAATTATGCCTCATTCCTTTTTTAATCCAACTAACTCCTAGTGCTTGCCCTGGCTTTACCTTAGAATACTCTGATTTAGTATTCCTTTTTTCCTTGCCTAAATCAGTCATTTTAAAGTATGTGTCCCTTTCCATTGGCAAAACAGCTATATTGCACTTGGAGAAACAGAACCCTTTCCCAGGGCTTTCTGTGGTATATGCGGCCATGGAGCTATTCCACGTGATGCTGGGCCATGAGTCCAGGTACGATTCCTCGCTTGATTACCTAATTCAACCTAACATTTCCAGTTACTGCATTATCTTGTAGCCAGTTTTTTTATTTTTAAACTCTTGAATTAAAAAATCTTCATAATTGTTTCTAAACCAGATGTTCCATAAAATGCATTAAAATTTTATTCTCTTTTGAAGGTTTTAGTAACAGAAAGAATATGTTTCCATGTCTATTCTAGAATGTTTCCACAGGTTTATCTTTGATTTCAAGCCTGTGTAACTTCTCCTCTGATAATATCTGTAACAAGCTAAGTGTTATAAAAGAATAATCTTGACCATGACAGAGAAGCCTAATCTCATCCTCATTAACCAACGGCATAAAAAAATTTTAATGTTTCCTAGTGACTAGGCTACTTTTAAAAATACAATGTGTATTTGACTTCACTTTTATTCCTGTGAATAAATTGTGGCACTGAAACCCACACACCCTCCTACCACTAAGCCAGACTCCTATGGTGAAAACAACACCTTGTTTAAGGTAAGATGTACCTGCTCTAATAACAAACTGGGGAAAACCTCATGTCTGCCCCCAAACCTAGAAGCATTAGAAAAGCAACCAGAAGAAGATGGTCTTGGTTAATCAACCCCCTCCTACAACTGGCGGACATATTGAGAAAACAAGTTGTCTAGGAGTACCACTAGCTGTAGTTAATTACAGTCACAATTTTAAAAGAGACATCCCAACTCAAGGTCACACTCAATTTTGTGGAACCTCCCCATGAACGAGAGGCTTACGTTGTGACAATCAGGAGTGTAGACTTTGGAGTCTGACTTCCTACATTCAAACACTACTCCACTATTGACCTTGGCTATACTGTTCAACGTTTCTGTGCCTCAGTTTCCTCTGTTGTGAACTGGGTATGAATATAATCCATATTTCACAGCATTCATTGTGAAGATTAAATAAAATCTTGTAAATGTCTAGATGAATGTCTGGCATTTGATAAACACTAATCCCTACGGCCCAGTGCTTATCAGCTATGGAGCTCCTTTTCCAAATATGAACCAATAGGGACTCTTCTCCTTTGTCCGTTTTGGAGAGGTTCTTCTATTACTTAGAAAGAGAAAGATGAGATTTATACTCTGCTCTGAGACTGCCCCAACTGGGAGGAAGCAGCAGGACACCTGAGCTGCTATCTAGTCTGATGCTGTGTAGCTTCCTTTATTCCCCGTGTTTCCCCCACAGGGAGCTGATGTGTGTCCTCCTTCTCCTGCCTGACGTCTGCTGGTTCACACAGTCTGAGTGGCTTTTGGGGGTCTGGCTGATAATTGCAGAGACTGGATTCCCTTTGAAGGAGGAACTAGGCAAATACACTTCGAAGGTATTCAGAATCTCCAACTGACTTGACCAACCACCCCAGCTAAATTAATTTCTTTTCCACTAACATACACTTACTTTTTGTGTTAGCCAATCACCCCTATGTACATAACCAGGCCCTAGGAAAATCTGCTTTGTATAGGATGACTATAAACTCATGACAGGGCCTTTGAAGAAGCTATAAACTCAATCTTTAACATGTCAAGAGAATCAGATTCAAGCAGAGTTTATTTTCTAAAGGGTTGAAAGGGCATGATTGTTTGAACTTTTGCCACTATGTTCTCAAACCATTCTGAAAAGGATGATTTAAAGACTTGGGCCTTGACAATGATAGGAAGGGGCTGTTTCTAAACCAAACACAGTCAGTTACCCATTAAAGCAATATTTTACAGTGACACTTTGAAATAGATAATATTACATGGAAAGAAACATAGGCTAGAGTGCAGATGGTGCTCTCTTACTCAGGAATTTTGACGCTAACATTTTTACACTGAGGACTCTAAAGGTAAACAGAAGGTAAAGCAGCAGGTCAACTGCTCTGGTAGGCACAAAAACATCCCTTGGACTCCTTAATGCACAAATACCAAACGTGGCGGGTGCTGCCAGCAGTCTGGCACTGCAGAGTCCTTACTGTCTCCTCCTCTCGTCTCACTGTTAGGACAATCTATAAACTCACAGGCATATTTCTTTCCCCTTTACAACTCCTGCTACCTGCTAAATGAACGCATTCAAAACAAAAGCTGTAAGGAAGCAAATACTAGACAATAGCTCTCAATTTAGTTAAATCTTCAACTCTGATAGAGGATCTTGGGGTGATTTGTGGAAAACCTATGAACAAACATCTAATGGTCCATATCTGCTTAATGTTGGCCCAAGACATTCCAGTCTGATGTCTGTCACTGTCAAGTGACCCCAAAGAAACCTCTGAATTTTGATGGCGAATTTCACTGACTTGGGAAATCAACACTGGGTTAGCCTCAACGTTTACCTGTATTTGACCAAAGTCATATCAAAAATTTCAGAAATGTTGGCATAGATAACATGCCCTGTCAGTGTGACCATGTAAATGATTTCCGGATTGTGTGATTCATCGCTGTAAAACTCAGATCATAGGCTTACACCAGTGAGTTTGGCACCAAAAAACAAAAACAAAAACAAAAAAACAGAAAACAACAAAACTGACAAAAGAAATCACAACGTTAGTCTTGAAGAAGCCAGTCTATATTACTGAAATAGGCCAGTCTAGAAAATACACACCTTTGGTTACATAGTATATCCAATCAAAGAGCAGGGGCAAATTCATCATCAACGATTTTGTGCAAATTCATTATCAATTACAACTTTAAAAATAGCTTGCATCTCTTTTCCTAGCAATGGCAAACTGAGAGAATCACTTTCATTCTTAAGGGCCACATATGTACCCACACAGCTTCTGCCACGTACAAATCCCAGGATTAAATTGGGAAGGGATGGGTTTTGAAATACTTACTAATATCATATCCAGTTTGTAGATGATATAAATTCTTTTTTTTTGCATAATGATTTCATTATAGGTATAAATTCTTTAAAGATAAAAGGGTTTTTTCTTTTTTTCAAAAGTCAAAGCGTTACTGGTATCAAGATGACTGTTTCAAGCATGGTGTCAGCTCTTTAAGAAATGACTAATTACACATAATTACACATTAATCTTCTAATTATTGAAAAGGGAGAGCAACCTACTTTTGCAACCAATACATATTATGCACATATCAGGCAAAATGAGACAACGGATGCATGCATGTGTGAAAGCACTTTATACATTCAAATATAAGTTGAATGATTACTATGTAATAAAAAAGTCTCAGAATTACTTTAGAAAACAAGGGTGTCTGTGTCTACATGGAAAAGCACATGAAGAAGAAGTAGTAAGTCCTACTTGTGAGGTAGGCAGGCTAAGAGAATGCATTTAACATGTTCTTCTTTTATATTCACCGTAAATGCTTGTTAGGTTATTTGAGGACCTATCTTAACTTTCTGTACATGTTTTAAGGATCATTCTGCAAAGTTTACTTTGAGCTTTTATTAGTGGCTGGTGCAGAAGAAAGCAAGCAGTAGGAGGTGGAGAGAAAAGCACTACTGACATAAACAAACTCTACAATTGAAAAAAGACAGTTGCCTAAACCTTCCAAAACCATTTTGAGAAGATTTCTATTTAAAGATCAGACATAGACCACAATAAGCCTCCAAGTATATTTTCACAATCCTGTTTCTGCTCTCTAGTATTTTAGCAATGAGCCCCCCAGCCCCAACAAGATCCAGTGAAGCCTTCCCACCCTGAGTGCGCCCAACCAAGTTTAGGTAATGCTAATAAAGTCAAATACCAAGAGCAAGTAGAAAATATGTGCATTTTCTTGTTTTTCTTCCCCTCCCCCACAGATAATCACCATCTTGATCTAGTTACTAATTTCCAAACTGTACAACTTGACAATAACAAATTTTTAGAAAGAAAAAGCTGTATTACATTTTAAAAATACAAATAATTTTATAAGTCAATGGTTTTATATCCTTAACTTCACTAAGGATAAAAACGAGCCATGTATACCAATAAATTATTTATTGGTCCTCAATGTCATTTACTAATACCATTTACTAAATCAGTAGGGATTGGGGGGCAGATGTCGCTGATCAATTTCATAAAAATACAGAAATAAGAGGGTAAATTTGCTCCTTAGCCCTATTTTTAAAACACCTCTAACACACACTATCAAATGATTTGCAAGCTCCTTTCAACTGGTAACTTGGGGCTTAGGCACAAGTTAGTTGAAAAGAATGTAAACAGTCAAGTCCAAACTTAGGAAGTTCACTGCAAAGTACTTCCTGTGCTACACAGGGAGCCAAAACAAAGTGAAGCAAAACCGATCTCCCCTCTAAGAACTGAAAGCTGTGCTCTTCCTCTACTCTAATGAATCCCTGCAATTAGATTACTAGTGATTTAACCAAACTGAGGCTGAATTTCTCCCTTTTTGCAAAAAGGCTTATCTATACAATAAACTCTAAGTCAGGAATCTCATTGGCTGCTAAATAAACATTATAATCAATGGATGCTGAATCTCTGAAACAGAGATTCAATTGGAATTTGAAATGAAGAAAGACGTGCACAATTAAGGTAGAATAAAAGGGAGATGAGGATACGTTTATTTGGTGTATAATATTTTATAGGCTTGATAATATTAAGGATAACATTGCAACTGTGTTTCCCTGATGAGCTCCAAGAAAGGAAGGATAATTTTACCATTAACTATAAGTCAATGTTCAGTCCTTTGTGAAGAATGTAACTGTCATTAATTATCAGCATTTTTACCATTATTGAGTGCCAGTGACTTTAAAAATAACCTATCTCGATCAGGTGCAGTGGTTCACAGCTGTAATCCCAACACTTTGAGAAGCTGAGGTGAGAGATCACTTGAGGCCAGGAATTTGAGACCAGCCTGGGCAACACAGAGACACACTACTTCTACAAAACATAAAAAAATTAGCTAGGCCTGGTGGCATGTGTCCGTGGTCCCAGTTATTCAGGAGGCTGAAGTGGGAGGAGCACTTGAGGCCAGGAAATCAAGGCTGTAGTGAGCCATGATCGTACTACTGCACTCCAACCTGGGCAATAGAACAAGACCCTGTCTTAACAACAAAAAATCAAAAACCAACAAAAACACCAACCATCTCATTTAATTTGAACCTTTTACCCTTTGAGGTGGCTATGATCAACAGCACAGGAAGGAAAACCAAGGCTTGAAGAGCCCCCAGATCAGTAAAGTGAATATAAATCAGGACGGCTGGATTGGGACACGCTCATGATATTGTTACCAAAACAACCCTCTGTTGTTCTCTTCTTAGCCTCAATTTACAAATTTAGTACCCATTTACAGGTACAAACTCACTAACACTTGATGTTACATAGAAATACATAACATCAAGTACACAGTTTGGAGACGGAGTCTTGCTCTGTCGCCAGGCTGGAGTGCAGTGGCGCAATCTCGGCTCACTGCAACCTCCGCCTCCTGGGTTCAAGCAATTCTTCCGCCTCAGCCTCCCGAGTAGCTGAGACCACAGGTGCGCGCCACCACGCCCGGCTAATTTTTTTTTTGTATTTTTAGTAGAGACAGGGTTTCACCATGTTGACCAGGATGGTCTCAATCTCTTGACCTCGTGATCCGCCCGCCTCGGCCTCCCAAAGTGCTGGGATTACAGGCGTGAGCCACCGCGCCCGGCCCACAGTATGTTTTTAATGTCAGTGTATTAAAATGTTTAATTTTAAGAATAGTTTTAAGCATGTTTTCAGAATTTGGTAAACACCTCTACAGATAAATCAAGAGGAAAGGGTGAAGTTTTGCTAAAATCAACATCTTCCTGCTACAGTTACCTAGGGTCATCCCTAAGCCTAAACGCCTTTCCTCCATTCATTTTGTCACTCATTGATTTAGCATTCTAAGATGTGTCAACAGCTAGATTGTTTCACACCTGGTTGTTTGGCTTTTCAACAGAGGCGTATCTATGACCTGTAATCTTAAATAATCTTTTTGCCTTCTATTCAATGTTCTTTTATTTGGACATCATTACATCTGACTTCTAAGTGAATACCTAAATTCTGTGAGACATTATACAGAAATTACTTTGTGTGGATTGTATTTTTATTCATATTTTTCAAAGTACACATAGAAATAATGATTTTATACTTCACCTGTTTTTGCTCCTTTGTTACAAAGTAACTTGATGTGAATTCCTTTCCATCTAAACTTATTTTCATGTCTATGTTTACAAATTAACTCTTTAAGTACTCTGTGTATTTATTCATTCATTTACACATGACTGATGTCTTGTGTAGGGCAGATAAAGAAGGAAATAGATTTTTAAAAATTCAAAATACAAGAGAACCATTGGTCATAAGTTTATAGTAGAAATTTTCTACCCAACTGCTTTTCTGGGGAAATTATTTTGAACTTTTAATTTAAAAACAATAATCCTAAAAATTAACTTGCTGCACAATGGCGAGGAAAAATATCTTATATCCTTTTATGCAATGACCAGGTTACTCAAGTCATCACTTAGTTTTTCAAAACGTTCTCTACTGAAACTTAACACTAGACTTTTAGAGGAGAAATTTTAGTCTTAAAAATATACTTCATGGTATATTTTTCTATAAATATTAGCTTTGTTAACAGATTTTATTATCTTTCAGATTCTAGATTGTCTAATCATGTTCACTGGAATTTGGTTTTATTTATTCCTCTAGTCTCATATTTATTATATATTACATATATAATTTTTCATATTCTCTAAAATTTACTTTATTTCTTCTTCACTTATTTTACATATAAAAACTTGATTATTTGTAATTTTCTCATTAAAATTTTTTAACACATCCAGGTAATTATTAATGTCTATGAAAAGCAAAAAAGCCTGCAATTAATTATAAAGAAAGAAAATACTTCATATTGTATATATTTGAAAGAGTAAAATAATTAACTAATATCCTATCAAAACACCTTATTCAATCTTTGAGATGGTGAAGTCCCACCCGACTCCCCAACATTTTAAAATGTTTTAATGCATTCCAGTTACAGAGTAAAACCCAAGGGTTCTAACTTTGTGGAGCAAAAGTTGAAATCCTTGTGGATTATCAGAAACATTAACCCAGTGTCTGAAAGGGAACTCTGAAGACCCTAGTCATCACGATGATGCGATCATTCACTAAAAGTGAGAGAGAACGAAGAAGACAGTGATTTAAGGTGCCAAAATATGCACTACAGAACGATCAGTCAAGACATTAAGAGTTTTTGGTTCTAGAACTGGCTTGGCATCTTAGCAGCAAAACAAGATCTAACAAAAAACTCACTTTGCACTTCATGTTCCACAAACACTAACTATATTTTCTATTTACATTTACAATACAGGCAAATTAGATTCACAGCATTTTCTGAAATGTCTGAAAAACCATGGAGAAAGGGCAAGGTCAAATGAGATATTTTTTAAATGGCAAGAATTCTAAAATGACGTAAGTTTAAAACACACAGATCCTCAAAAAAGGCCACAAGGAAAATTCTGAGGGCCATTTTACACAGTCTTATAATTATTTGATGAAGTGTTTTACACCTAGAAAAGAGCTGGATGAACTTGAGATTTCTACATATACTTGTCATTGGAATATACACTGGTTTATGTGTGAGAACCTGTGGCTCTTCTTCTTTCTCCAGGGAAAGGATGCTTCTAATATTTCCAGCTACTTTTCTTTATTTAAACTTCCTTGAGATTGTTTTATTTGAGACAGTCTCCCTCTGTCACCCAGGCTGGAGTGCAAGGATTTGATCTCGGCTCACTGCAACTTCTGTCTCCCAGGTTTAAGTGATTCTCCTGCCTCAAGCCTCTCAAGTAGCTGGGATTACAGGTGCCCACCACCATGCCCAGCTAATTTTTTTTTTGGGGGGGGTGGTATTTTTTAGTAGAGACGGGGTTTTGCCATGTTGGCCAGTATGGTAAAGACGAGGAGCCCTGGATACAGACAGAGCTGGGATGAATCCTGTTTATTTATATTTACTTACTGAGATGGAGTCTCGCTCTGTCGCCCAGGCTGGAGTGCAGTGGCATGATCTCAACTCACTGCAACCTCCACCTCCCAGGTTCAAGCAATTCTTGTGCCTCAGCCTCCCCAGTAGCTGGGATTACAGGCGCCTGTCACCATTCCTGGCTAATTTTTGTATTTTTAGTAGAGACAGGGTTTTACCATGTTGGACCAGGCTGGTCTTGAACTCCTGACCTCAGGTGATCCACCCATCTTGGCCTCTCAAAGTGCTAGGATTATAGATGTGAGCCACCACATCCAGCGAGGTTCTTTTACTAGTGTTTTATTTTCCAGTTTCCTATGTAAATGCGTCATAAATTCAAATAACCCACTTACTCTTCTTCAGGCAAAGACTGAAGACTGGGAACTTAATTCTTCACACTTAAAAAATGCATCTTTATTTGCTTTCTTCAAAACAACTTTTAACTTACGTGCTATTATCATCGTAGGGAGGTTTTGTAACAAAAAATGCAAGGCCACCACAAAGAGAACAGAGACAGAACGAAGAAAATCTGGATAGATTCTCGAACTAAATAATCATACATTGGTCACTTATTAACTAGTGCCTTCTTTTTTAATTGTACATGGGTTAGGAGTCACTTTTGTGGGTATGCCTTTCATGGTGAGTTGATCTCAAATTTCTTTTGGGGGAGCTCACTGGATATGTCTGTCAAGCTACAAAGTGCACTCATGTAGTTGAGAAAAACAGAAGGACCCAACAGCCCCACATCACAGCAGCTTTATACTGGCACAAGCCTACTTCCTAACCCAGTGACGTCAAATGGCTGCCTTAAAAGTCTGCAAATCAAGAGTAAAGCAGTTATAAACAGATTTAACAGATAAAACACTAGATCAGGCTCATGATCTCATCTGGCAATCCTGCATATTTCCCATCTAAAAGTCCCAGCTGGGATCAGACTAATTGGGCCTCTTTAACCACTCTCAGCAATACGCTAAATGAAACTTACAGAGAAAATTTCAAAACTGATAAGAAGCATATTGATATAATGTCTGGTGGGAGCCAGGGGAGTTGAGATAGGCCATCTGGATGCTTGTATTTGTAAAAAGTTTGATTTGGTGGAAATAATTCACCTAGCTCACAAGCTGTACAAATATTAAGATCAAAAGTCTTAACTTGCACAGGCTGTCAGGAAAACCTGTGATACAGGAAACAGAGACTGTCTAACGAAGCCAAAATGTTTTCGTGTAGCCAGTGCAGGTCTTGATTACTTTGGTATTCCTCCATACTCAACGGTTTGTACCAGTACTTCTGGCTAAGAAAATACATTCATGGTACAAGTTTGCCTACAGAGTATTTGCAAATGTTTTTTCTTGATTTCCCTTTAACATTTTGGAAGTAAATAATATCTCCATCTCACATGTGAGAAACCTGGTATAGGACTAATGAATTAATGATAGGTAATTGTAAAGAACCTTGGTAGTCGGAAAGCTCAAACTATTTAATATAACAAATTACCGATAAGGCTGTAATCACTGTGATATGTATAAATAACTATAGTGTTTATGTGAATGCCAGGAATTTATGGAAATGAAAAGAGAGCTAAGTTTTTTTGATCATATCAGCTGTTTTTTTCAACATCTGACACTATCAAGTCCTTTCTCGGCATATCTTCTTACAAATTATTAAAGTTTTCTAAAAATTCTCTTAACTGCAAATACTATTGAATCAAATTTTTTCAATGTTAAGAAATAATTTAATAATTTATGAATTTTTAGTTTATATACACTTAGTTTTTCCTTTATTAAGGCTTCTTTGCAATGGAAGTCTGAGTGGCAGCCGTTTTACGTCTTCTAAACAAAACTGCTTTTCAACTCTTTATTCCAGAATCTACTTAGACCTTGAGAAAATACCTTTCCTTCAAGTTTTGTCTTACTAAATGAGTACTCCAAGGTTGAGTTTTTCCATGTTCTGTTATTTATTAACAGGTAAAACAAACTGTTTAAGGGTAACGCAGTTCCATTAATGAAAACTGTCACCACAGAAATGTTACTTGTCCCTGCTAAAAGAAACATTTTACCAAAACTACTATTAAAATCAGCCAAAAAGCATTTAGCAAGAATCCATGATCTCTTCATATCCACTAGAATGGTTATAATTTTAAAAACAGGAACAAGTTTTAGAGAGCATATGGAGAAATTATACATTGCTGGTGAGAATGCAAAATGGTGCAACCACTATGGAAAACAAGTTACAAACCAAACTTAACAAAAAGCTAACACATGATCACCATATGACCCAGAAATTCTACTCCCAGGTATACACCAAAAGGAATTTAACAGATTCAGATACTTATACATCAATGTTCAGTGCAGCCTTATGCACAACAGCCAAAAGGTGGAAACAATTTAAGTGTCTATCAACAAATGAATAAACAAAATGTACATATTCATACAATAAATTTTATTCAGATATAAAAAGGAATTCAATTCTGGTAAATGCCATAGCATGGATGAACCTCAACAACATTATGCTGAGAAAGAGAAGCCAGAAGCAAAAGGGCAAATATTTCATCACTTAAAGTAGGCAAATTCACAGAGAAAACAAGAAGATTAGAGATTACCAGGGGCTGGGGAAAGGGAGAATGGGGAGGTATTTCCTGCACAGCGGCTACAGAGTTTCTGCTTTGGGTTGATTAAAAAGTTTGGAAACTGTGGTAATGATTGCACAAAATGATGAATATAAATAATACCAAGAAAGTGTATGTTTAAAAGTCATTAAAATGGCAAGACTTTAAATGTATTTTACCATAATTTTAAAAAAATAATGTAACATACCAAAAGCCATTGAATTCAGTATTTTAAATAAGTGAGTCATAAGCAAATTATATCTCAAGAGCTATCTGGAAAAAACAACACTGAACTTGGAGGTTCACTGATAACTGAAGATCACTTAGATTAATGAGCATAGTTTGAGAGTAAAGCAAATTACTACACTAGCCTAAGCAATGTTTAGTTAGGAAGGCATTTTGTAGTGATGTACATAAGACTTCTCTAGTTCTCACATAACAAATTATAATACAGTCTAAGATAAAACCTAGCCCAATAACAACTATAAAAAATCAGGGAAGGAAGGATAGCAAATGAATGACACATATACCAAAGAGTCCACAACTTCTTAAAGTAATGACCAATTTCCAAACACCCAATAAGACAAGAGGATGCCATAACAGGCATTGTCTTGTTTCACTATTGTCTTGTCTTACTGGTTTGGAAACTGGTCATTACAGAGATCATGCATAGATTAGCAGAGATAATGCATAAGCCTGATGAATTGAAGGTTAACTACAAATCATTCTCCTTTATAAAAACAAGATTCCTACTAGACAACAATGACAATTTGAGGTCCTCTCAGTTGCTGGGAATAGCTAGAGATGGTTTACTCCCACATCTGTTGGGGATCTTTACCCTTCAACATGCTCTGTTTCCTGTGTTCCTTTTAAAAATTTCCACAAATTGGAATTTTTCATAAACCTAGCTAACTCCCTATATTAGTGTATTTACTTTCCAAAATTATAAACAAGTCCTAAAAATAATTTGATACTTAAGATTGTCAGTGCCCCCTTCCTTTAGCTCAGAAATTCAAAACAGGTACAGAAATTACAAAGTGAGTGAAAGACAAAGAATAGGTCAGATATTTTGCTGTCAGGTTAAAGAATGGATGGGGTTTCTAACGATGTGGATTAATGGGACCAAAGATAACCTGAAAAGAAGTCTGGGTTTGGGTTATTCTTTGCCTAACTTCGGACTTTTTGCTATAGAAACAAAACATACTGTATTTAACTTTAGAAGGTTTGAGTAATTCCCCGATTCAGCTTCAGTGTTACCACTTAATTCAATTTGAGCATGTTTTTCCATAAAGTTATCAAAATGAAGCCCAGTCCAAAAATGGAAGAAAATATTCTAAAAATCAGTATTAATGATTAGCCTTTTCTCAAAATGACTTAACAACTGAACCAGATAGCAATCAAGACAGGAACAACAAAAAGAGAAGCTCCAAACATGGATAAGTGGTTCATAATGCCGAACTATTCTACACAGAGAAACTTATGGGATTCAGGTGTATGTTTCTCAATAGTGGAATAAAACAAAACATTACAACACTGAATTCTCTTTCCAAAGGAATGTAAGAAAATGTTGTTAAGCGAACCCTGGACAGATGACAAAAGAGGAGAAAATTCTGTCATGGCTACAAGCATCATATGTTTTTAACTCATCAACTAGAAAAGATAACCCTGAGAAGAGCCTAATCTGTTGGGCCACGAAGGATACACCTATGAGCTTCATGATTAAATACATTACCTTGTATGAGTCTGCTCCACGATCACATACCAAACTTCATGGTGGCAATTTATCGTGGACAATGTGAATTAAACAGTCTATCACTGCCACAAAGAAAAGTGCAGCAACATCCCATGTACAAAGCAAGCAAAAAGATGTTGTATAAAAGGGACAGGGATGAGATGCAGGAAGTTTACTTTTAGTTGCCTCCTTGTTGGAGCTCTAAACCTACACATGCTGACTCAATTACCCATCCTCTCTAGGTCTATCTCCCTAACTATAACATTAGGAACATTTCTAATACCTCTACAACTTTACACAGAAAAGTTTAAAATGTCAAGAAAAGGAGCAGCTATGAGCTCAGTAAACACCCTACACTCTTATGTAAGTCAACCCTGGACAGCAGAAAGCCCAGGCTCATTTTTCTTTAGGCCCAAAGAATAGGACAGAATTAGACCTGTTTTATTTGGGATCCTTCCCAAGTTAATAACTCATGAGTAGCAAACAGTATTAATGCTTACAGGAGGGAATACTGCTAAAGAAAGGCACACTGCCAGTGAAAAATTAGAATGGAGAGCTGAGCGCAAGAAGAATAACCTAAAATCAGACCTCAGGACCAGACAACAGTGATCTGTGCCCAGATGGCACAGGGGATAACAGGGTTAAACACCTCTATCATTATATTATAGTAGGTTCATTACCTGCTATTTGTAGTAACCTTTGGGCACCAAGAAAAATTGAAATTATGTTCACTGTACTCTAGGTAGTACGGCAAGGAAACACAGTTTTTTGACTATTATCATTTAAACATTAAAAAACAAACAACCTTCAGGCTGGGTGTGGTGGCTCAGGGTTGTAATCTAAACACTTTGGAAGGCCAAGGCAGGAGAATCACTTTAGTCCAGGAGCTTGAGATCAGCCTGGGCAACACAGCGGAACCCTGCCTTTATTTTTTAACAAACAAACAAACAAAACCCTTAAGTTATTTAAAAAAAAAAACAAACAAACAAAAAAACAAAAATGCAACCTACCACCTAAGGGAATGCTGCCTTGTCAGATGAGAGGTCACGATAAAAGCCTATTGTTCAGAAAATGAGTCAGTGACATCTCTATACACACATGAGAATTACAGTAAAGCAATGAGAGCCAAGTCTGTGAAGCTTCAACTGCTTGTTACTTCCTTTGTAAGAATAATGAAAAGAACATGGTGAAAACTTCATCTAACATAACTTTAAAGGACCCAGAATATTTCTGCATTTAGAAGGTGTCCACCTGTTAAAATAAAACCCTGCTAAATTGAAACTGTGGTTCTATTTAAGTGTCATTATACTGAGAAAATTCAGGTTTTATGTATTTAATGCAGAATCATAAAACTATTTTCTTAATCAAAACATTCCATTATACACCGTGGTTCAGTGTATACCACTGGTGTTCAATAAATAACTGGTTTCTACTTTGTTCTACAGGAGAAGAATAGAGCGAGTAGGCAGTTATTCTGACCAGTCAAATCCAGAAAAATTTTGGACTTTGGAATTCCTAGAATCCTAAGACGTTCCTATGTGCTTTACATGAAAAAAACAACAACAATTAAGCTGTTTCTTCCCAAAGTGTACACATTTTTGTTCCAAAGTCTAAAACCTTTTAATGTTGTGTATCAATGACACTATTATATGAAGTAAACAGACTCATATAAAGACTTTTCCTTGGACCTCCAAGTCATTACCTGTATCAGGTATTTCTAACACCTCTCTACATGGTCTGCTCAAAGGAGCAGCTAGCCAGTAGGGTACCTTAAGGTAACACAGCAACACAAAGACCAAACACAAATTCCCAGAAGCCTCCAAAATAGTACCTGTATTGCAACCAGTCAAGTGGCTGCTTGCCTTTTAGGAAGCATCCTAAAAACTCTCAGTGCTTTAATCAGCCCTTGTTCACAGCCACTTAGGCCAACCGCCTAAGAACATGATGGAGCCAGACTTCATGGAGACTCCTCACCTGAGGATTCATCCTCAGCCATCTGAAACTACATTCTGCTTCCTTTCACCTTCTCTAAGCTTAATTCCCTTAAGTTGTTTAGTTTTCCAACATACGAAAGAAGAAACATATTTACCAAAACAATACAGGCAAAAGTCTCAAAACACACAGCAAACAACATACCTACAAACCAAATACAGGTATATCTACTTAATTACAAATGACTGTAATTTATTCTAATACACATGCCTTTTGGGAAAGCCTTATATGTAAATTTTTAATCAACCAGAATAAAGGCTATGACCAGTGTTTTTGTTTGTTTTAAGCTGTATATCTAAAAGGAAAGCCTCATAAAATAAGAAAAGCCAGGATTTCTATCTGTTCTGGGCGTAGTCATTTAGAGTATAATGGTGACCAAGCCAACTTCTCAATGATCTCCTCTGGAAAAAACAAAGCAGCGCTATACACCACCATGGGATAGGATGGAGCTGGATTAAGATGTCAGGTACTTTAAGCACATCTGATCACAATTCTTGGAAAAAGCTCTTTAGAGGGATAAATTGATGAATCTCTCTTAGATTTAGTCATATTCTTTCCACTTGATTTCCCGTCCAAAGAGATTCCACTACTTCCCACCACCTCATACGGAAACCCCCTACAATTACATCATTAATACTTACATTCAAAGCATTCTTTGCAGCTTCTGCTTCTGAGCGACTGTCAAAACTGACAAAACCTACAGGCTGAGGAAAAAAAGAGAAATATGAAGAAGAAAAAAAAAATCAGACGATATCTATTTTTCTGGGTTAAGGGTAATATAAAATTGAAAAGCTAAGACAAAGAAATGATCACAGGCAATGGGTAGAAATAAGAAAGCGAAATACCGAAGAATCATGACTCAGTGGCTTAGCCAAATTTCTAAGATGAATCAAAGGGATGGTGAGGGTGGTTCTTCAAGGGCACAGCTGGGGATTTAGAGAATCATAAAAAAAAATCTAGAAGTGGTTGAAAGGTGAACAGCAGTGAAGAAGGGAATAGAGGAAAACTTGGGTCGGAGAGGCTCTACTTTCCTAAATCAAATTCACTGTACCTCAGTTTCTTCATCTTTTAAAATGGAAAGAGAACCGAATCACCTTTCGGTACACTGTAAGTGCAAGGAATACAATGATAAAATGATAAAACCCCTGGACTCTGACTGCATGACCAAAATTACAAAGTGAACATTCCTATCTCAAATCCCAAGGGGTGCCTTAAAAATCCTGTGCTTAATCAGGCTGTTGCGAGTAAACACAGGAAGGCCATAAACCCTTTGGACTCCACGCATCTATCAGTCCAGAAGGGTGTGCCTCCAAGATCACTCTTCTGATGAACCAGAGAGATGAACAGTGACTGGAGGAGAGGTGTGTATGCCAAGTGTTTAGCTTTTAAAAAAAAAAAAAAGAAAAAAAGAATATAGCTACAATCTCTAAGAAACTCGTAGGAACTATCAGAATCACTGACTACCACTTCCATTTTGTACCTTCTCTGTTCCATTCTAGACTTTGGACTCTGCCTTACTTCAGGGGTTTGACAGACAGCATGATCCTTCACTATCTGATATTCACATTGATTGTAAAAGTTTGTTTAACCTCATAAAAAGAAATGAGAAAGACTTGGGAATGAAAGTGAATTTAAATAATAAGCCATTATTTTCATTGATTCATCAAATCAATCTCAATAAACTATTGTGTTTATCTTGCTCTGGGACAGTCCCTGAAATTCCAGCTGAAGACTATAGAATTATGAAATATTTTCCCGTGCTAATTCCTAATACATCTCACTCTTAATTTTAAAGACCAAAACAAAAAAAACCCCTCAAATTCTAATGGGAATAAAAAAAGAATGTCAAGCCCCAGCAACAATCCTGAAGAAAGTAAAAAAGTGATCTTTATATGCCAGTTTGAAATTCTTACCTGTTTAGATGTGAGCTTTATAAGAGAACCCTCATAGCCCTGAAAATAAAGAAAAACCAAGTTTAGCCAAAAAAAGGTCATTGTAATACCATCTTGTTCATGTAAAAATAAATTATTTATTGATTACCTAACTCCTCTTGCAAATGTCTCCTAAGTTATCTGGGAAAGCAAATTACACACATGCATGTGCGCGCACACACACACCTGTTTGCATTCTTGGGGAATTTTTAAAAAATCAGTCTATGGATTTATATATGTGTGTGTCTCTTTCTTCTTTTTTTCATGAAATTATACAATGGTAGAAAAATTAGTGTCTGTGTTAACAGTAATCTTTTTGTTTTCTTGGTCTAGATAAGAATAGGGGTTTTACAGAGCTAGGCAAGGAAAGAAGGTAAAACAGAAAGGTCAGAGCATGTGTTGATCTGGTCACATCTGCTGTAAGATAACAACAATAAAACATTAAAAATATAGTTGGTAAAACTCCCAGACCAAATTTTCAAAACTGTCAGAAAAGGTTAAGCAGACAATGATGTTGAATTTTGTTGAGTTATTTTGCTTACTTACTGAAGGAAACAGTTTTCATGTTGCTATTCTGATTGGGACATGCAAAAATCCTTTTGGGTTTTTATTCCAGCTCTGCTCAAAGAAGACAGAAACACTCCCTCCCTTTCACTCCTTCTCTTCACCCCTCCCAGCTCCTCAGGATAAGGATAACAAAATGTGTTTATTTCTGAAAATAATCAATAGCTGGTGGCTTGCATTAATGGATGACACGGGAAAAACACACCACTTGACATGATTGACCACTACACATATCAGTGCAGAGACAGATCTGCCAACTAGGGTCAGCCTCCAGGGACTTTAATTAAAAAAGGGCTGTCAGGAATGTACTAGGGTCCTGACTTTATCGTCAGGGTTTCTGGGCAGGATGTTGAGACTGATTCATCCTTACATCTTTCCAGCACAGAACTATGTAACCAATTAGCTACTATAAACATTTCACCTCAATGGCCTTGAGCTCTTATGGCCAGAGAGGTCATGATCCACAGCTCTACCTCTTTCTTTCTTCAAGGTGCTCTCTTCTGAAAAAAACTGGAGGTTTATGCACCATGAAGGTCTCGAAGACAAAGGACAAATGGATATTTCACTCAGTAAAACACCACTGTTAGGGATATACTGTGTTCTCAAGTCACAAACAGAGGCGCAGTATAATATAATAGTTCAGAACAGAGATGGCAAAGTCAGACTACCTGGGCTTGAATCTTGACTCTGTCATTTTTTATGTGTATAAACTTGAGCACGATTTATTCAATTGCTCCAAATTTCATTTTCCTCATTTGAAAAAATGAGACCCACCCACTGGAAATAATTGTGACAATACTTAAATGAGATAATTCACATAAGGCGCTTGCTGGCTGAACGTTTTTCTTTCTATACACCCCAAAACATAACAGTATTTTATACACTAAGAATATCAATTCACTTTAAAAGTCTGCATTCTATAAAAAGGATAGAAAAGTTGTCCCTTTTATAAAAATACAACCCTGAAGAAGAAACTCAGGAAATTCTATAAAAGTGGCACACTCTCCACATCACCCTCTCTTCCTTTCCTACTTCCTCCCACCTGACCTGGCGCCTGACCTCTGTCTCCCTGTGCCATCGTCATTATTGTTGCACTAAAGGGACGGCTGTCAGGTGGAGTTACATCCATTATGACATGGTGCCCTCTCGCCACATAAGCTACACTATTTTATCTTGGTTTTAATTGGCTGCCCCTGCAAACCTCCTTCCTCCTCTCCAACACAAGAGTTTTTAGTTGTCATATCCTATTCCCTTTCCCTAAGAAGCTGAATCCTCTCCCTCAACCTGTCACGCCTCTATTGCTGGGGACCTGCTTCAATGAGGATATCTTTCATCAGAAAGCAAGATAGCCTATCACCTAATCATAAGTGCAGTCCCTGACAGGCACTGCTGCTAACACATCCACACTGACCAACTCAGACTTCCTGAACACAGGCCCTGAACTTACTATCTTTTCCAGGGCCCCAATTCGGTCAGTTCCAGCTTTCTTCTGTCCTCCAAAGGCCAACTTTCAAAAGGTTTTCTCTTGCCAGCATGATTATTTCAGTTTAGTTTCTACTATGTCCTTGGTGTCTAATTTCCTATGAAGTTTTCAATCCTAGCAACACTCAGTATCTATCAGGTGATCTTATTTCCAAAGGAACAACAGGTAACTGCATTAAATATTTCAATAAACACCAGGAAATATTACCCTCAACTCATAACTAGGTATCCTTTAAAATTTTGTTTTGCTTTGTTTGTTTGAAACTTAGGGACACTTTTGCCATGGAAAAAAATAATGGTGGTTAGGTTCTTAACCCAGTTCATAAAAACCTATTTACATTTCCAAAGAACAGTATCAACAGTAGTATTTCAACTAATAAGGTAGGAACTTAGGAATAAATCAGTGACATCATTGCCATCTGAAATATAAATATGTAATTTATAATTTATTGGTGATCTATTCTAAGAAGGGCACTCCCAATTAGAGGACAAACAGGAAGGACACTAAGGCTGCTCTACATGGAATACAGATAGACAGCCAGATGCATGTCCACACTGGCAAGAGCACAGACTTCTAGATTGCCTATTGGAGGTCCAGGGGTAGTTTCAGTCTATTATCCTAAGTGAGGCTATACATTAAAATTCAGTTGTTACATCTCCTTTACTCGTTAACCTTTTAAAAACATCACTATATGAAGTGCTTTCTCAAATATTCCATTTCTTGCTCCAAAAAGCCCCCAGGAAGCACACAGAAGTTTGTCTCAATTTATGATTTCTGAAAGATAAAAAAGGTACCTTAAATGGTCTGAAAAGCAGATAGAGCTCCCGAGGTTTGATATCCAGAGGAAGACCACTGACAAATAGGGTCCGGACCTGGAAAAATAAATTTAAGAAGTGATCAAGGGTGTGGACACTCCAAAGAGTTAACTTTCACCTGAAATCTCAAAAACATGTTACTCCAAATATTCCACAACGCATACTAAATTCATGCTTTTTCCATGATACATTGAATACTTTACTATTAAGATGCCACTAAGCCAACTCATTATTTTTTACTTTTCAAATTTTAGGAGAGATGCAGCCTTCTGTGTAATCTTAAGGTGCATTCCCTAAGCCAACTCTTGAATATTTTCTATTATGAATTATTCAGAATGAATTACATCTAGTTGATTTAAATTTACAAACTAACTTTCCCCAACTAGCCACTGCACAGTTCTAAATATGTGGAGGATGAGGAGGTTCCATACAATTTAAGTATTACTTTAAGAAAAAAAGTGACAGGAGCACAGTAAATCTGCCACTCCTCTGCCCTAAATATATGGCCAATATAATGTGCTTCAAAAATAATACAAAAACAATTTATTTCCTCCTGCTTGTCTTGTTGCTGCTTTCCTCATTGGCATTAATTACAATAACTTTAATAAATGTCCAAGTACACACCAAGCACGGTGGCTCACGCCTGTAATCCCGGCACTTTGGGAGGCCAAGGCAGGCAGATCACAAGGTCAGAAGATAAGAGACCATCCTAGCTAACATGGTGAAACCCCATCTCTACTAAAAATACAAGAAATTAGCCGGACATGGTGGCATGCACTTGTAGTCCTGCTACTCGGGAGGCTGAGGCAGGAGAATTGCTTGAACTGGGAGGAGGAGGTTGCAGTAAGCCGAGATGGCGCCACTGCACTCCAGCCTGGGCAACAGAGCGAGATTCCATCTCCAAAAAAAAAAAAAAAAAAAAAAAAAAAACCACCAAGGTACAATTTAAGCCCAATTCACCTAAATAACCAAAATGCATTAACTCTGCATCTGTTCAGTTCCAAAACAGTAGGGCCAACCTCACTGACTATTGCTTCCATTGTGGTCTTTTAAGTTCCAGGGTACGTGTGCAGGATGTGCAGGTTTGTTACGTAGGTAAACGCATGCCATGGTGGTGTGCTGCACAGATCTACCTATCACTTAAGTATTAAGCACAGCATCCATTAGCTATTATTCCTGATGCTCTTCCACCCCTCAAGCCCCACACAGGCCCAAGTGTGTTGTTCTCCATCATGTGTCCCTGTGTTCCCAACCTTCAGCTCCTACTTGTAAGTGAGAACATGCGGTGTTTGGGTTTCTTTTCCTTTGTTAAGTTTGCTGAGGACAGGACTTGCAGCTCCGTCCATGTCCCTGCAAAAGATGTGATCTCATTTCCTTTTTGTGGCTGCATAGTATTTCATGGTATATATGCACCACATTTTCTTTATCCAGTCCATCACTGATGGGCATTTGGGTTGATTCTCTACTATTGTGAATAGTGCTGCAGTGAACATACACATGCGTGTATCTTTTTAACAGAATAATTAATATTCCTTTGGGTATATAACCAGTAATGAGAATGCTGGGTCAAATGGTACTTCTGCTTCCAGATCTTTGAGGAATTGCCAAACTATCTTCCACCCACTGTGTTTAAGGCACCATCAACAAACAAGGCCTACCATGTACAAGGTACCTGGCTAGGTAATAAAAGTCATTCAAGACACATGTAAATACATACAGTGCAGAGTGTAGGGTACACACTATGGGTTTAGTGTCTACTAAAATACAGAACACAGGGGAAACACCAGAGAAAGCATCCAAAAAAGAATCTAAAGGATATGCAGCATTTTACCAAATAGAGCCAAAAGATGAGGTGGGATACGTAACAATCACAGGCAGAGGAAAGCATTAACCAAGGCAGTGAAGTTGGGGAAAAATCAGTACATTCTCTGGGAGGGGCAAGCCAAAACTAAACAAGAAGCTTAGGGTCAAACCACACAAAACATCGAAAGCCAGTGGCTCAGGAATTTGATCTTGATTCAATAGGCAAGGAGTAGCTACTGAATTATCATATTTCTCTTTCTCATTTTCTATTTCTCTTTTTCTCTACTCACAGGGATGCAACAAGATTGAAAATTCAATTCTCAATTTTTAACCGCGTATATGCATGACTTTTCTTCAGTGAAAACTGGAGAGAATATCAGATAGACAGACACACACAGACAGACAAACTGATATAGATAGATGACAGATGAACTGATATAGACAGATAGACAGACAGACAGACAGGTAGATAGATAGAGACAGAGACAGAGAGAGAGAGACAGACAGACAGACAGGCGGGCTACTACGTCCAGCTAATTTTTTGTAAAGATGGGGTTTCGACATGTTGGCCAAGTTGATCTCAAACTCCTGAGCTCAAGAGACCCTCCCATCTCGGCCTCCCACAGTGCTGGGATGATGTGCATGAGCCACCACACTCAGCCTTATTTTTTAGATTCCTAACATTTTCCCTTATTTCTTGTTATACAGAAGTACGAATCACTAAGCAAGTCCCTTTTATTGACCCAGAACAGTACACAGTAAAATGTCATGCCATTTGCACATAAGTGTGTTTGATAAACACTATAATGATGTAAACAGCCCCAAAATTCTAAATGCCTTATTTTATTATTTATAAACAGCTTTACTGAGGTTATTATTTTTATGTAATAAACTACACATCTTGAAGGTGTAAGATTTGATGTTTTGACATATGTGTAACCTAAGAAACATCGCATCCAAGACAATCTATTACCTCCAAAAGTTGATTCATGATGCCCCTTTAATCCTTCCTCCCACCCTGTCCCACCATTCTCCACCTCCAGGCAAACGCTGCTGTGATCGGTCTCTTCATATGTGTACGTATGATTTAAACATTTATACAAAGGGAACCACAGAGTATGTACCCTTTTCATCTGGCTTCTTTACCTTAGCATGAAGTGAAATTTACTTTGAGATTCATCCATGTTGTTGAATGTATCAACAGTTTATTCCTTGTTATTACTGAGAAGTATTCTGTAGTGTGGATACACCACAGTTTATTCATTCACATACTAACGGACATTTTGGGTTATTCTAGTTTTTGGCTTTTACAAATAAAATTGCAATGAACATTTATGTAGTAATCTTTGAATGAACGTATACTTTCTTTCTTTTTGGGTAAATACTTGTAAGTGGAATGCCTACATATGAAAGGTATATGCTTAACTTTTTTAAAAAAACTGTCCATGAATTCCTTGTCTTATGGTTCAGAGCATGATAAATGTTCTGGGTGCAGTTAATAACAAATGTGTATTCTGCTTGCACTGTGTGGAATGATCTATAAATATCAATTAGGGCCTGGAGTCATGGCTCACGCTTGTAATCCCAGCACTTTGGGAGGCTGAGGCAGACAATCACCTGAGGTGAGGCGTTTGAGACCAACCTAGAGAAGATGGTGAAACCCCGTCACTACTAAAAATACAAAAAAAAAAAAATTAGCCAGGCATGGCGGAACACGCCTATAGTCCTAGCTACTAGGGAGGCTGAGGCAGGAGAATCACTTGAACTTGGGAGAGAGGCGGAGGCTGCAGTGAGCTGAGATTGCACCATTGTATTCTAGCCTGGAGAGAGAGTGAAACTCAGTCTCTAAATAGATAAATAATAAACAAAATTAGGTCAAGTTTGTTGTTCAAGTTTTCTGCATCTTTTACATCCCCACTTCCACTACCCCCAACTTTGTACCAGATAAACAGAGTTCCTGAGAGTCTTTATGAGGTTGTCTGAGGCAGAACTGCTGACAACTGCCAAAGACACAAATCGTGAGGAAATCCTGCTAATCCGGTGTGCTCTTCCTGTCACCCGCAACTCTCCTCTCATAGTCCAGAAAGTGAACACCATCTGTTCCACTTGGCTGTTTTGGTCAGGACAACCTGAGCAAAGAGAGAATACCATCTCCCATTCATTCAGATTTTGTTGAGTGCCTGTTTTATCTCTGACACTGTGCCAGGTGCTAACTGGATTACAGAGATTTCCACAAAAATGATACGATAAGCAGAACCTATGTTTTAAGTGTCAGAGTGCCATTTATCTAGCGGTGCATCTTACCATGTGATAAATATGAATTAGAATTTGAGGAGCTAACCTAGAAAATAAACTATTATTTATAATACTGTTACAGAGAAAAAGGCTTCATAAATGTCAATTTACCAACAAAGGTTATTCGAAATCTAGGGATTATCAAGAAAGGGTTATTTAATATAAACTAATGTTCACCTGTATTATATAATGAAATATTACACAGCCAATAAAAATGATGTTCAAGGAAAAAGTATATAGACTTCCACTTTGTTCTATAAAGTAGCCAACATATTTACAGAGGGAAAAAATTCATCTTGTAGTATGTGTACTCAAATGTTTATATCGTTTAGCCATCAATGGTATAGTAACTGATTTTAATGGTTTTTCTTAGCTTATTGTGTTTTTCATCTTTCTAAAATAAATATCCATTAAATAATGTAAGTTTATTTGGTTGAAAATTACCTCAATTTATTACTTCCCTTTCTTTAAGAGACTAGAAACAAAGTCAATATTTGTATCAATATATATTATAAAGTTTATGGAGGAAATTCTTTCTTATGTAAATATTCCATAATGTAAAGTAAAGAGATTCTTGGTGTTTCAAAGAAAATTGTTATACATGGGGGAAAAAAAACCCGAGTTCCTGTCAGGCCTAAGTCTGCCACTCACTCATAGATGCCAAAAGGCTCAAAGCAACTCTCTTTTGTTCATCAAATTGGAGGCAGATCAGATGTTTGGCATTTTATTTAAAGATGGACAAGATTCAGGTTTCCTAGAATCTAATGAAGACCACTATTGTCTCAGAAATCTACCAGAATATCTCATCTCACTCACTGAGATATTCTTTCCTCTAGTAGAACAGACAGACTGACAAGGGGGAAATAATTTTTGAATACTTACATTATGTATTTGATTCCAACTAGAGGTCACGTAAATCCAAGAGCATAATGTGCTTGGAATCCTTAGACTAGGAAAGTCATCAAGCAAGTTAAAAAAAAAAAAATCATGAATAAGGAATGGAAAAATAGCTTCCTAAATACCAAATTCACACTTTTCTATGGTGACTGGGATCTAGAATCACAGAATTTTATTTTATTTTATTTTGAGATGGAATCTCGCTCTGTAGCCCAGGCTGGAGTACAATGGCACAATCTTGGCTTACTGCGACCTCTATTTCCCGGGTTCAAGCCATTCTCCTGCCTCAACCTCCAGAGTAGCTGGGATTAAAGGCATCCACCACCATGCTTGGCTAATTTTTGTATTTTCAGTAGAGACGGGGTTTTACCATGTTGGCCAGCAGGTCTCGAACTTCTGACCGCAGGTGATCTGACCGCCTCAGCCTCTTAAAGTGCTGAGATTACAGGTGAGAGCCACTGCACCTAGCCTAGAATCACAGAAATATTTTAAAACATTTTAGTCTCCCTACTTTTATTACCATTATATTTTTCATCTGAGCCACTAAACGACACTTCAGAGTTTTGGCTTTGCTAAGCCTCCTGAATTCATAAAGACATGATTCCTGCCTGCAGCGAGCTTACTGTCAGCGAAATAAACTGAATATGTAATGGCTGCCTGTGATAACAGAAAATAACTTAAAAAACTCAAAGAGTGAAATACAAGCATAAGCAGCATGTAAATCTATGATGAAATACTCATTAAAAAAACTGTTCCCCCAAAACAACAAATGAATTACTAAGCCAACTGAACTTTGCAGTACCTCAAAACGTTATCCAGGGCAGCCCTTAGTTTACCAGCAATGTCTATGGACACAGATGTGCCTGGCACTGTGCCTTTAGCAACCGCATATGTTTACTTTATAGAAACTTATTTCTTAGACAAGTACACAGTATGCCTCATAGAAGTTCAAGAGATGAAGCTGCTGACAGCTTTGTCTCAAAGGGACTCAAAAAGATTTGTAGATGTACCTTCGACTTCCTTTTTACCCCAGCAGAACTGAAAGAATAAATGCTAGTAAAAATCATCCTGTGCTGGGCAGAAGTGCCAGAGTGTTCTTTGCTTAGCCATTATCCAGGATTCCTGAAGAGGCTCCAGTTAGATTTTGGATAAACTGGCCACGTGTTCTTAAATGGCATTGCCAGCTCCCACTAGGAAAGGCAAGACACATTTTATTGACTGGCTTCTCATTTAATAAACTCCGACTCATTAAGTAAAGTAACATGTGTCAGTCTTGAGCTTCCCTAGATAGAAAGGCCAAAAGCAGTCCTTGAAATGGCCCTCTCTTTAATAAAGAACATATCTAACCTTGTTGGTAATCTAAGCATAAAAATAAAAAGCAGTAGAAATATGCTAGACTTCAGTATACAACAGAGAATTATCACACACACTTTTCAACTAGCAGCCACATCTGGTAAACACATAGTGTCCAAAGACTATGGGCATTTTCTTGCGTGTTGCAGTTAATGACAAAGTTTTAAGGTCATCTATCTAGCTGCTCTGGGCTGGCCTCTTGAGGTTCCTCTTAAATTCATGGAACTGGGAAGGATGATTATCTTCCAATGACTCAGGAATGACTGGGTATAGTTAATTATTTGAAACATTCTGAGTAAACCCATGGTGTTAATGGCTATATTCATCTCTCTCTCTCTCTCTGCTAGCTTTCTCTTAATCTACCCATATCCTTATAGATACAAATGAAGACCTCTCCCCACCCAAAGCAGCTTTTAAACCTGCTCTATGTAAGCAGCTTTTAAACCTGCTCTATGTTTGAATCATTCTTTTGGAGAAACTATGCTTTGAAACACACAGTAGATTCAAAGATGAAACCTTTCTATGGGCATTTTAGAGTTTTAAGGCTGTTTTTTGTAGTGTATAACACAGTCCTAGGCACAGAGTGTACATTCTATAAATATCTCTTCACTGATTTAGAAATCTATGTAAATCAGGGATTTACAATCTTGTATCCATGGAGATATAAGTATTTGCTTGTAAACAGTTCAGCTGATGGCAAATAAAATGAGATGAAATTTTCCAGTCACAATTGTTATCAAGAGAGCTACAACAACATCAACTGACAAACACCCATTATGTGGCAAAAAGGCAGGATAGATTAGTATTATAAGAGAAAAAAATTTCTAAGAGGGAAAAGGGGAGTAGGATAAAAACCAATCTGAATCAAGGGAGAAAAATGAAAGACAGAGGCTGAAATGGAGACAGACCTAAAAAGAGAAAGAGCAAAAAACAATTCAGGACTATATAGACCAGAACAGTGATCAATATATGGTTACTAGGAAAATTATTCACATTTTAACTTATGATAATTAAAACATATTTACATATACATATCTCCAATTTCAACAAACGCAAATTCGTAATTAAATACATTCTGGCATTTAAATTACAAGCATAAACAACTACTTTAAAAATGAGAACATATCCAAGCCCAAATGTATTTCCTTCGTTTGAAAATACAAACCTAGCCTGTCCACTTCTGTCCTTGTCCTTAGAAATGTTCTTTCTCATTTTCTGCCTACCCTTGATCCACAGGGACAAGTTTGATCTGGCAAAAATACATTCATGTAACTTGCTTCACATTTCAATTCTGACCAAAAGTCAGTGCTTCTTTACTTCTGAAAAAATATCTAACAATAACAAAAACAGGGCACCAGTGACTAAGGTTGCCCTAGGAACAGAACCATCCTAGTTTCAGTCAAAGGGGTATTCTTGCTTTGTGACTGCTCTACTAAGACAAGAACAGAGGGATCACTCCCATCCAAGACCTACGGCAGTGCCATCCCTCTTCTGACAGACCACGGAATATAAACTTGGGTTTCAGAAACTGAGGAGTTAAAGCCTCCACATATCCATGCAGCATAAATAGCATAGAGCTGGGCTGTTTTGAGACAGAAGAGGGGTGTCAGAGCCCAGCTTGTAAATTTTACACACTATCTATAAGTTCTTTGTTTACATTGTAACCATGGGCTAAATCACCAAGTTGCAAGACTGAGGACTTGCTGGTCATCTCATTTCCAAAGAAGGCTTTGTTGGCTCGGTACGAGTTCCCATTCAGGTCTTGCCACTATGAAAATGGATTACTGCAACCATTAAAATGGTCTGCCAGACATTTAATTCTGATCGCAGCTCAGGAGAAATGAACTGGCTTTGGTCAAGCTCCAGTTTCTAGTTGGCACTGACTTCAAGAAAAGCAGGTGGTCAAGTTCTTTTGTCCTGACAATGGTCACCTACTGGACTTAAAGATTTGTTCCTTTTCCATGCACTGGGAAGGCACGTTTTGGTTCAGGAGGTCACATCGCTACAGACATCAAGTATTGACTAACCACAGGATTTTAAAAAGAGTCACTGGCTGGGCGCACTGGCTCATGCCTGTAAGCCACCACACCTAGTCTATTTTAGTATTAATCATTACTCTTTCCTTTCTAAAAGAAAAAGCTGGCTGGGCTCAATGGCTCACGCCTGTAATCCCAGCACTTTGGGAGGCCAAGGTGGGCTGATCACCTGAGGTCAGGAGTTCCAGACCACCTTGACCAACATGATGAAAGCCCATCTCTACTAAAAATACAAAAATTAGCTGGGCATGGTGGCAGGCACCTGTAATACCAGCTACCAGAGGCTGAGGCAGGAGAATTGCTTGAACCCAGGAGGCAGAGGTTGCAGTGAACCGAGATCGCACCACTGCACTCTAGCCTGGGTGACCAGAGTGAAACTCCATCAAAAAAAAAAAAGAAAAGAAAAGAAAAAGCCATTCATGTATTAACAATTACCCACAGTACATGACTCTCTAATTTTGAGGGACCCACTAGTGTTTCCTGTAAGTGACAGTTAATTGGCTGACACAATCTTAGAATAACCAAATTCATACCCTGATTTAGGGCCTATGGAAACCAGGGTCCCTTTGCCAAGGTGATCACAAAGTTTTCCATAGGATGATGGGAAGAAGGAATACTGATGGGAACACAGGTGGGAGAGGATCAATGATGTTCCAATTCATGAAGTAAGGACCTGAGGACTGCTCAGACGTGATCCAGGAATAGGGACAGCAAGTTAGCACTGGGTAGACCACACCACTATGTTCAGTCTTTGAGGAGCCTATCCCAGCCCCAATCCAATGCTAACTTCTAATCAGAAAGTTTCATAAGCTCTGACTTTGATTGGACTTTTTTTTTCTTTTCTGAGACGGAGTCTCACTCTGTCACCCAGGCGGAAGTGCAGTGGTGTAATCTTGGGTCACTGAAACCTCCACCTCCTGGGTTCAAGCAATTCTCCTACCTCTGCCTCCTGAGTAGCTGGGATTACAGGTGCCCACCATCACGCCTGGCTAATTTTTAAATTTTTAGTAGAGACGGGGTTTCACCATGTTGGCCAGGCTGGTCTCAAACTCCTGACCTCAGGTGATCCACCTGCCTCGGCCTCCCAAAATGCTGGGATTACAGGCGTGAGCCACTGTACCCAGCCTGATAGGACTTCTTAAGAACAAAACTCCATCCCAGGCAATTCCTCATGTCTGCCATATATCTAAAAGGAAAAGAGAAAAAGTGAGAATGTCTAGGGTTTTAAGCTGCCAAGTATAGGCAAGAGAAGTCCCTGTACATGTGAACACTCAATCTTATTATTAAGAAATTCCCCCAGTGCTGTCAGACACAGAGGGAGGGAGGTATATCTGATGTAAATCAAGAATGTAAGGTTTTAATTAGACTAGACAGGAAACTAGATATATGTGTATATACATGAGAGAACCTCAAGATTAGGAAATTTCACTGATTGCTGTCAAACATGAAACACAGTTGTCAAATCCTCAGTGTTCAACAAGAAGTTCCTTACAAAGGCAGGATGCTTTATCCCTTAACTCTGGTCCTGTTCTTACTCTGTCCTTTAGTTCTTCTAACTAATTTTCAGGTGATTTGCTTTATTTCAACCCTGGTCAAACTATGAAATGTGACTTTTCATATAATTACACGGCATACACTGCTAAAACATGAAGTTTTAAAATGTATACCTTACTTAGTCCAGTATATTACGAACATAAAGTTGCCGGTTTTTTTTTTTTTGAGACAGAGACTTGCTCTGTCACCAGGCACTAGGCTTTAGTGCGGTGGTGCAATTTTGGCTCACTGCAACCTCCACCTCCCATGTTCAAGTGATTCTGCTACCTCAGCCTCCCAAGTAGCTGGGACTACAGGTGCGCAAAACCACACCCAGGTAATTTTTGTATTTTTTAGTAGAGACGGGGTTTCACCACGTTACCCAGGGTAGTCTCGATCTCTTGACCTCCTGATCTGCCCACTTCAGCCTCCCAAAGTGCTGGGATTACAGGCATGAGCCACTGCTCAGGCCATAAAGTTGCATTTTAATGCCCTTATGGTTTTAATTCTAAGTATCCTGAAGTTTAATGTCAAAATGATCACCACAATACAGACTTTTCCATGGACAAAATGAAATATAAACACAAAATGTGAAAAAGATCTTTAAAAAATTCTAAGGCCTCTCTTACTTTCTCCTTTTGCATAATTTGGTTGACTCATTTTACAAAGCAGATTTGTTCAAACAAATCATTCACATCTCTCAAACTACCTAGTTAAAACTAACCCAGACAACACAGAGTTTTTCATGGATACTTAAGGTGCCAGGAAAAGAAAATTAGACACTGGCAGCTTACAGTTCCAACACTGCCCAGGATGCTCAAGTATTTATTGCCTTTGATATTAGCAGTGGACAAACTGCATCTGAGGAACTTCATCCCATTGCCAACTTCAATTTATAATGCATTCTTAAAACTATGCACCATGCTTCTAACAACTACAGAAAGTGTGAGAACTGCAAAATTAGAAAGCAGGGGTTGGGGGAGGTTTATTTCCCAATATTTAATTATCAGAAACTACCCAACATATAGTTAAAATTCTTTGGGGCCAGATCAGTTAGCTAACCTTTAAACTGAAAGTTCTTACCCATATGAGAGTGATCATCACAGTACTTGGCAAGAGGTGATCAGTATCTATAAACTAAATAAGTGAATGTAAAAATTGAGTCAAAGTACTAAACCAGATATAAAGGAGAGGGCCATGTCATTCATGAATATCCAGATATGAATGGGTAAATAGGAAGAAATAAAATCATTATGACTTTTTTTTTTTAAACAAACAGGGGTCTTTCTCTGTCGCTCAGGATGCACTAGTGCAATCACAGCTCACTGCAGCCTCAACCTCCCTGGCTCAAAAAGATTCTTCTGCCTAAGTCTGCCAAGTAGCTGAGACAACAGGTATTCACAGCAGGCCTGGCTAATTTTTTTGTTTTTTGGATTTATAGAAACAAGGTCTCACTATGTTGCCTAGACCGGTCTCTAACTCTTGCGATCAAGTGATCCTCCCGTCTCCATCTCCCCAAGTCCTGGGATTACAGGCATGGGCCATCAAACCTCACGACTTTGAATATGCGTTTAAGAGGTTAAGTGCTCAAAGCATATGGTTCACAGAACCACCAAAAATGCATGGAGTCTGCTGGAATTCAAATCCAGGTTCTGCACTTGTACAGATCACTTAGCCTTTCCATTTCCAAGCTTCCTCATATTAAACTATGCCCACAATGTCTTTGATATTCCTCCCTTAAACAGGTGGGGCTTTAATCCCCTTCACCTTTAGCAGCCTTCACTTAAGTGATTCCCTTCTAAGGAACGGCAAGAGTGACAGCGTGTAACTTCTAAGACTGCGTCAAAAAAGGCATTCTGGCTTCCTTAGTAGAAGCAGCTCCTGAATTACTCACTCTGAGTGAAGCCAGTTGTTACGCTGTGATAATGATTTTAAAATCCTACAGGGTGGTCCGCATGATAAGGAATTGAGGCCTCTGGCCAAAAGCCACGTGAGTGACCTATCTTGAAGCAGATCTCCCAGCTCTAGTCAAGTCTTCAGATGACTGCAGCCCCAGCTAAAATGTTGTGATTCCAACCTTATGAGAGAGACCCTGAGCTAGACCCATCCAGCCAAGTTGCTCCTAAAAAAGTGTTCATTGTTTTAGGCTAGTAAATTTGGGGTAATTTGTTACATAGTTTTTGCAAGGAGTCAATGAGTTACTACATGTAAAATGTATAGATTTCAATGCTTGGCTCATAGTAAAGCCTCAGAAAAATGTCATCTCTATCAAGGTGGCTTACAATGTTCACAAAGAAGATGCATTTTCATGTACGAAAGGCAACCCTAAGCAAAGTTGCCTGTGACTGTTACACACAGGCTTGAGGTGGGCAAGAGAGAAAATAAGTTTGCACCCTAAAAGGAACTAACACATAATTTAAAGTAGAAGCATTTTTCATATTATGGACCCCAACAGTATGACTCAAAACCTCTTCATTACCATCACTCTGTCTACCTTTGCAGAAGGCCCTGGGCAAACCCCATTCTGGCCAGCTCCCCACCATCCTGCTGCTCATGAATCCTTTTAAAATCTGTTTCTCAGTCAACTTTTGTCACATCAGAAAAATCTCTCTCTTTTCATTCCATTTTTGAGATTTAAAAAAAAAAAAAAATCAATTTGAGCACAGTGGCTCACATCTGTAACCCCAGCACTTTGAGACATAGAGACGATGCATCACTTGAGGTCAGGAGTTTAAGACCAGCCTGGCGGACTTGGTGAAACCTTCTCTTTACTAAAAATACAAAACTTAGCCAGGTGTGGTGGCAGGAGCTTATAATCCCAGCTATTGGGAAGGCTGAGACAGGAGAACCACCTGAACCCAGGAGGTAGAGGAGACTGCAATGAGTCGAGATCCTGCCGTTACACTCCAGCCTGGGTGATTGGAGACATGGTCTTGCTCTTAAAAAATAAAAATAAAATTTAAAAAGAAAAAAGTTAAGTTAAAAATACCAAGACTTACAGGTTTAAGCACTCTGATCTTTTTATTTCACCTACTCTTTATTTTTTTTTTTTTTTGAGACAAAGTTTCACTCTTTTTGCCCAGGCTGGATTACAGTGGTGCGATCTCAGCTCACCGCAACCTCCGCCTCCTCGGTTCAAGTGATTCTCCTGCCTCAGCCTCCTGAGTAACTGGGATTACAGGCATGCGCCACCATGACCAGCTAATTTTGTATTTTTAGTAGAGATGGGGTTTCTCCATGTTGATCAGGCTGGTCTCGAACTCCCGATCTCAGGTGATCCGCCTACCTCGGCCTCCCAAAGTGCTAGGATTACAGGCCTGAGCCACTGTGCCCGGCTTATTTTACCTACTCTTAAGATAAAATAAAAAGTATTAATTATCTTCCTGAATAAGTTTCAGCATTCAAGGTAAATTAAAAGTATAATGTTACTTAATTTCATAATATTCCTGATTTGTTTAATCACCACTTTTCATTGTAGTATGAGATCTTTTAGCCACTTTATATTTTGATTAAAATCCATACCTGATTGTATGTCATGATATAAAAACAATGATAATACTGGTGCTGGCAAAGATACAGAGAAACAGAATCTCTTATATATATTGCTAGTAGAAATGCAAAAAGGTACAACCACACTAGAAAACAGGTTAACAAAGTATGCAATTTCCAAACAATCCAGCAATCAGACTCTTGGGCACCTATTCCAGAGAAATAAAAACTCATGTTCACACAAAAACCTGAATGGTTAAACAAACTAGATATATACATAACATGGAATACTAGTCAGCAATGAGAAGAAATAAACTAATACAAGTAACAACTTGGATGAATCTCAAGGGAATTATACTAAGTAAAAAGAGCAAATCTCTAAAGATTACATAATGCATCATCCCACTTACCTAACATTCTCAAAGGCAACCTCAGGGATCTCTGTAGTGGGGACTTGTTCTATAACTCTTTTTTTTTTGAGACAGAGTCTTGCTCTGTCGCCAGGCTGGAGTACAGCGGCACGATCTCGGCTCACTGCAACCTCTGCCTCCCAGGTTCAAGCAGTTCTCCTGCCTCACCCTCCTGAGCAGTTGGGATTACAGGTGTGCACCAACGCACCTGACTTCCCACTGTTGCCCAGGCTGTAGTGCAGTGGTGCCGCCTTGGCTCACTGCAATCTCTGCCTCCTGGTTCAAGTAATTCTCCTGCCACAGCCTTCCGAGTAGCTGGGACTACAGGTGCGTGTCACCACGTCCAGCTGATTTTTTATTTTTTTTTAGTAGAGATGGGGTTTCACCATGTTGGCCAGGATGGTTTCGATCTCTTGACCTCATGATCTGCCTGCCTCAGCCTCCCAAAGTGCTCGGATTACAGGCATGAGCCACCGCGCTGGGCCTTGTTCTGTAACTGGACTGTCGTGGCCGATCCATGAGCCTACACATATAACCAAACTTCACAGAATATACACACACACACACACACATACACACACACACACACAAAACTGGGGAAACAAAATTAGTGGGTTATATCAACTTCTTGATTATTACACTGTGCTACAGTTTTCTAAGGTGTTACTACAGACAAAAACGAGGCAAAGGGCACAAGTGATGTCTCTGTATTCTTAGAACTCTGCCCACCTCAGCCTCCCAAAGTGCTAGGAGTAAAGGTGTGAGAGCCACCACACCCAGCCCCATTAATTTTTAATTGACGAGATTCAATAATCTAAAAGACACCAGAATAAAATAACCATGACTTTAAAAAAAAAAGATATATTTCAATTTATAATTTTCCTGATTTGTTTAATCACTACTTTTTATGGTAGTGTAAGATATCTTAGCTATATTCTGCTTTAACATCTATACTTAATTCCACATATATCTAACATAATATAGAAAATAAATAGCAAGAATATAAATTTAAAATATTTTGAAGCTAATACCAGGAAAAAGACTAAGAAGGTCAAGCCTAGGGAAGTTCACAGAGCACAGATATACATGCAGGCTAGCAGGGCTTTGGTGAGCTCACTACTAAAAACCACCCATTTTTCTAAAACTGTTTCTACAAAAAAAATCCATCCAGCCACTATTTAAAACACCACATGGCTGAAATTCAAATTTTTAAAACACAACCTATTTTACATTAGTTCCTTTCTCTAATTCGCAAATTAGTTTACTTAACACTACAAAGCCCAGAGCCAAAAATGAGTACTTCCAGTAAAAGAGCAAACTTCCATTTTTAAGTTTAGATATTTTTAAGTTTGGATTGTTAGTTTAGATTGGCTTTTCCAATTGCAGGCATTTCAAATTTCAGAATACATTTAATACATTTAGACTACAATTAATATGTCCCAGCCTACTTAGTACTCTCCACCAAAGACATATTTGTTTAATCTGATAACCACCTAATTATGTCTGTTAACCATTTATGTGGTTGTATGAATCAAGTCAATATTAAATTTGTATGTTGCTTATATGCATGTGTAACTAAAGAGACACAGCTCTTATAAGACTTGCTATGATGTACAATTAGCAATGTTATGTGCCTGCTGAAACAACAGAAGACAATCAATGTGAGAGGAAAAAAAGGGCGAGGTTTGTGGTTGAGAAATAACCTAGGTTAACATGATCATATGTGCTTTTAAATGGATCAAAAATATTTTTAAAAGTTTATTGAGATACTTAAGCTAGCAATGTATAAATTTTACACAACTATAATGGGAGGAAAAGACCATTAAACTGAGGATCGTGGTTTAAGTCATGTTTCTGTTTTAAAACAAGCTGTTGAGGGCTTAGGAACTGACCTTGCTGGGCCTCAGTTTCCTTATTTATGAAATGAAAGTGTACAAGAGTTGATCTCCAAGTTCTATTCCAACTCCAAAAAGTATAATGAAAGGCTTTTGATAAAAACAAATAGGGGTCACAGAACATCAGTTGGGAAGACCTAGTTCTTGCCATTGAGAACCTGTCAATCAAGCCGCTTTTCACCATATATTTATATTTATTTAAATTGTACAATGTATTGATGGTTCATGTAATAATTAAAACAGAATGAAGCTGGGCACAATGTTCATGCCTGTAGTCCCAGCTACTCAGGAGGCTGAGGTGGGGGGGCATCACTTGAGCACACGAGTTCAAGGAAAGCCTGAGCTACAGAGACCCCATTATCTAAAAAAACAAAACAAAACAAAAACAGCTAGGTACTGTGGCTCATGCCTGTAATCCCAGCACTTTGGGAGGTCAAAGTGGGAGGATCGTTTGAGGTCAGTAGCTCGCAAACAGCCTTGGCCAATATGGCAAAACCCCATCTCTACTAAAAATACAAAAATTAGCCAGGTGTAGTGGCACATGCCTGTAATCTCAGATACTCAGGAGGGTGAGGCAGGAGAATCACCTGAACCCGGAAGGCAGCGGTTGCAGCGAGCTGAGATCACGCTACTGCACTCCAGCTTGGGTGACAGAGCAAGACTCCAACTCAAAAAAAAAAAAAAAAAAAAAAAAAGAAGCCAACACGCTGGATGTGGTGGCTCGTGCCTATAATCCCATCACTTTGGGAGGCCAAGGTGGGAGGATCGCTTGAGCCCAGGAGTTTAAGACCAGCCTAGGCAACAAAGTGAGACCCCATCTTTATAAAACCTAGCTGGATGTGGTGGTCTGTGCCTTTGATCTCAGCTACACAGGAAACTGAGGCAGAAGGATCATCTGAGCCCAGGAGGTTGAGTCTGCAGTGAGCCATATTTGCATCACTGCACTCCAGCCTGAATGACTGTGAGATCCTGTCTCAAAACAACAACAAAAAAGAATGTCTCAGGCCACAAATTTAAAGAATTTAGCATAGAATTGCCAGTGCAAAACAAGATAAATTGACTGCAGAATTACTGATGTGCAACTAGTTCATTACAGACACTGACCTAACAGCCATGATTAAATCTATTTGCTTTTTTTTTTTTTTCTTGTGAAAGAATTACTCAGCAGAGCATAGTGTTAAAGCACACAATCTCTGGAGCCAGACTGCCTGGATTTGAATTCCAGCTCCAACACCAATTAGCTGAGCAATCTTAGACCAACTATTAATTGAGTGCTTAGTGTCATCTGTAAAACAGGAAGGATAATAAAATCTACCTCATAGGGTTGCTAAGAGGAATAAATCAGTCAAGATTTGTAGAACATTCAGCAAAGTACCTGACAGACTAAGCATGACCCAAGGTTTTGTTAAACAAATTCAGCAGGCACTCCATACGTGTGGATTCCACATTATGGATTCAAACAACCACAGATCAAAAATATTCTGAGAAAAAAAAAATGGATCTGTAGTGAACACATACAGACTCTTTTGGGTCATGATTCCCTAAACATTATAGTATACCTATTTACATAGCATTTATATCATATTAGATATTATAATTAATCTAGAGATGATTCAAATATACAGGAGGATGTGCATAGGTTATATGCAAATACCAGGCCTGTTTTATAGCAGAGACTTGGGCATCCAGGTTTTGGTATCCTCAGAAGTCCTGGAACCAATCCCCCACAAACACTGAGGGGCCAATACATAAACTCCTCAAGTGCTACACCTTGTAACACTTTCTGCTAGCAGGGACAGAAAAAAATACTTAACAAATATAAATCAAATTCTAAAACTTAGGATTTCATTTAGCTGAAGATATTTTGAGACGTTACCCATAATAAAATAGTGCTTCAATCGCTAAAGAAAAAGAGTAAGACCACTGAACAAACTCCGTTATCACTAAAAAAATTAAACACAAATAATTCATTATTAATACTGAATTTCCAGTGTGAAATGTTTATATTACCACTACCACCTTTTAGGAACTTAAAATTACTTTACAAAGTTTAACATGTGAATGAGAACACAGATTTATAATATATCTGTAAAGAACATAGCATATTTCACAGAAACCAGCTCAATATTTTCCATTTTGTGAATTTCATACAGCTCAAGCAGTTTTCAAAACTATTCTCAACTGAGAAGGAATTCTCTCAAAATTGTCAGAACCTGGGGGCATATGAAGGATCTTTCAGAGTACACACTACCCAGCCTGTCAGTGATCTTTGGAACCTGGTATGACAGGCCAGCACTGGCCAGAACACACCCAAAGATCCGTGCAGGCCAAACAGTTCTCACAGTGCCAGAGAGTCTGTGTTTTAGTACAACCAAATAAAGATACAACAAACATCCCAGATATGCAGTTCTGTTGTGCTTTTTCATTTTGAGACGGAGTCTCAATCTGTCTCCTACACTGGACTGCAGTGGTGCAATCTCGGCTCACTGCAGCCTCTGCCTCCCGGGTTCAAGCAATTCTCTTCCTCGGCCTCTCAAGTAACTGGGATTACAGGTATCAGCCATCACATCCAGCTAATTTTTCTATTTTTAGTAAAGACAGGGTTTCACTATGTTGGCCATGCTGGTCTTCAACTTTTGACCTCATTAACCACCTGCCTCAGCCTCCCAAAGTGCTAGGATTACAGATGTGAGCCACCGCACCAGGCCCAAAAGTTCTCAATCACTCTTGCAAGGCCACATCTAAGCTATTGTTAATTATAGGTAATTTGTTCAGATCCCAGTGAAAAAATTTCCAAATATTCTAAATCTAATAAAATATAAAATCTCATCAGAAATCTTAAAAGACTACATATGTGTATGTCAAACTACAATATAACCATGATTTTTTTAAAAAAAATCTTTTTAGTGTAGTTAATATCACACACCACATGTAATACTTTTCTGCTAATTGAAACTGTGTCAAAAGTACTATGGAGCCTGGGAATAAGAAAATGGACCCTTTACCTTACACCTCATCCCTCAACACCGTTCAAGTGTAAGCAGTGCTTAGACAACCAGCTCCTAGTCCTTAGATGACCCTTTAAGACTAGCACAAGGATCATTTTTTTTTTTGCCCGAATATCTTCATCTTTGCTGGAGAGTATACCACTCATAGAAATTTTCAATTTTATTTGCAGTAGATGTTAAACAACAAATATCAGGTACATAAAACACACACACACACAGAAAGACACACAACTGGTTTTTAAAATGCGTTTAAAAAAACACACCCACAACAAAGTTTTTACTCTTTTGACCTCACACTCAACACTGCTAGCATGCATCAGTTTCTTCCAACATATCAAAACAAAATCCCCAAGCCGCTGGCCTTCGAATGTTCCATACATTACCTGGGTTCTACCAGGTCAGTCTTAATACCATACACTGCTCATTCTCAAATAAAAGCCTTGTCTTTTATAATTATTCTTTACCTCCAGAGAAGGCTTTCTTCTACTTTTAGAAGCCTAAATTAAACTCTCCTTCCACAAAGCAGCTTTCCCCACTGCCCCAATGCTTTCTTTTTCTCTCCTGTACTCTTACTTCATTGTTTATAGCACCGTCAGGAACTACTGTTTTTTAATTGTTTCACAGGCTTAGGTAAGTCCTTTCCAATTTAAGGATGGTATCTCATTCACCTTTAAGGAAAGTATGTCATTTACCCGTCATTGTAACTTTGAATCAGAGATCTAAATTTCCTCTGACTGGGGATCTACATTTCCTTATGCATTGGAATGACACGCTCACTTAGAGAAAGCCCTAACTGGATAGTATTTAAATTATTTAACATAAATGGTTGGGAATTTAATTGTAAGAGGAAAAGACTTGCTTCTCACCTATCCATCATCAACAAGAATTTAAACCTATGAAATGATTTATAAAATACAAGAATTTGAGGCCAGGCATGGCCCCGACACATACACCCCCTAATGTATTCCGTAACAGTTCACCATTTCACTATGTTAGATCTTGTTTCCTTTACATGCAGAATAAATGTAATACTTGCCATCTTCAGGACATTATCCATGAAACAGACAATAGTATAAATTAACAAATAATTAATACTAAGTTTCAAATATTTTTAAGCCCTGGACAAACAATATTATTCAGTATTTAGTCACACACACTTTCTGGTTTTCAATACTAAACTAGCAATCCTGAGCTTCCTCTTTACTGCTCTTGGGGTAATGTATACGTTTAACAAAAACTTTTTAAAAGAGATGACATGAGCTTCAAAAAATATAATCAGAAAAGTAATCTGCTAGGGGAAGGATCACATAATTCAGTATTTCTTAAATATATCATAAGAAAGCCCAGGAAGTCTGTTAAGAGACTGCTGGGGCTCCCTCCCAGAAATTCTGATTCAGTTAATCTGGGGATGAGGCTTAGGAGTCTGAATTTTTAATAAGCAACACAGACGAATTTCCTGATCAAGCACATTTGGGAAACACTGATATAATATAGGACTAAATCCACAGGAAGGTTTTCTAGTTTTAAAAGAACATGCAACTAACATTTACTTGTACCTACTCCCACTGAGATGACATTATGGCCCTTGAAGCTCCTATCGCCAAGTGCCACTGAAGACTGTCAGGAAGATTTTTTTTGCCTTGGAGCAGAGGCCTTTGAGTCAGGCCCTGAGTGAATCTCACAGAGGCAGAGAAGAATTAGACCCTTTTGTATAAGAAACAGATTTGCAATTAGATTTTATAAGGTACTTCTGCAGTTATTTAGGAGGAAATAACTAAATCTGTGCGTATACTAATGATAGCATGAACTTTCACTATTATTTACTGCAAACAATGTAATAAGAGAACACCCTGAAATTTCTGAGAAGCTAAAAGCTGGATTTTTGTCGTTTTGTTTTGTTTTAGGAGAGCAGAACATATGAAAAGCAGATCCACAAACCATCAGTGATTAATTAATGTTTCCTACTTATAAAGAGTTGTAAAGCAAAGCAATTCGCATCTGTATTTTCATGTTGCATTTTATTGAAATGTAGATTCTGAGCCGGATGCAGTGGCTCATGCCTGTAATCCCAGCACTTTGAGAGGCCCAGGCAGGCGGATCACCTGAGGTGGGGAGTTTAAGACCAGCATGACCAATGCGGAGAAACCTCATCTCTACTAAAAATACAAAATTAGCCAGGCATGGTGGCGCATGCCTGTAATCCCAGCTACTTGGGAGGCTGAGGCAGGAGAATCCCTTGAACCCAGGAGGCTGAGGTTGAGGTGAGCCGAGATTGCGCCACTGCAGTCCAGCCTGGGCACCAAGAGGAAAACTCCATCTGAAGGAAGAAAGGAAGGGAGGGAGGGAGGAAGTGAAGGAAGAAAGGGAGGGAGGGAGGGAGGGAGTGAAGGAAGAAAGGAAGAAAGGAAGGGAGGGAGGGAGGGAGGGAAGGAAGGAAGAAAGGGAGGAAGGGAGGGAGGGAAGGAAGAAAGTGAGAAGGGAGGGAGGGAGGGAAGGAAGAAAGTGAGAAGGGAGGGAGGGAAGGAAGAAAGGGAGGGAGGGAGGGAAGGAAGGAAATGTAGATTCTGATTTAGCAGATCTAATGTAGGGGCTTAGATTTCTTCATTTCAAACTAGCTGTCAGATACACACACCATATTACAAGAGTCTACATAAATTGTTACTCAAACTTTAACATACATAAGGACCAGAGGGAGAGTATTATGGCTATTTAAAGTGAAGAATCCTGCATACTCTAAGGTTGGGTCCCTGGAATTTGCCTCTTTAACAAGGACTCCAAAGGATACTGATAGATCACAAACTGAGAAATACTGCTACAGAGGTCACAATGAATTTACAACAAAAGGGAAAGAAGATATGTGTACCAGGTAACCATACTTCAAGGCAGTAAGAGATACCTGTGAAGAACGGTAACCCTCGTTTTGCTCTGAAAGTCAGGAGATACTGACATTTTCGGAAGAAAATCTCCAAGAAAAAGATTTTGGAAGTTCTGACTAGCAAACAGTAACTATTAAATGTGAAAAGGACAGTTTTTAGACAAATAGCATATCTCATATGACACAAACAAATGCCAAGAGTTAGCCTCCCCACATTCTCTGATATAATAAATGGTTCTGAATCAAAGCTAACTGCCCCAGTATATCCCTAGTAGAGAACACTATAAACTCAGTGATTGGCAGGAATTTGAGGGCTAAGGACCATTTGGCACTCTTGCTACCTAGGCATCATTACAGAAGTCAAAGATGACAGAATTACATGAACTATACCAAAAAATGAGAGTTCATCCCGATGAACTCACTAGTAGTACTTTTAAAAATTCTTGTAGGGGGCAGAGGTTGGAGAGGTAACAAAAATACTTGCAATGATCATGTCTTTCTGGTGTCTGGATAAAATGCCAGCAATGATATTCTACCTCCCAACACCTCTCAACTCTGGCCCTGCCCAGTGATATCTCGTCTAGAGTTTTACTTATTCTGATTTGGATGCCTTCTCTGTAAATGGTAACACTGAGTACAATCATCTCTGTACATCAAACATGAGTTATTCATTGCTTCCAGTTCTCCAGTACCTTGGACTTTACAGACCCTGATTTCTGGCCACCTATGACAGCCCTCAGGAACACCCATATTTTTCATGATAACTAAGGACTGATGATGTAAAATGCCGTGTTTGATCACCGCCTTCCTCTTACAACCTGTTCAGCCTTAGGACCTGTACTGATGATCTCAGACACACGAATGCAGCTTTGTTAAGGCATCTCACAAAGGAAAGTATAGTGATATGGAGGACAAAGCACTTGACACGAAGTCCTGTGTTCTAGTACTAATGACCTTCGACTGCTGCTTCCTCCCTAAAAGGTGCCATCTATGATGTGACATCCTTCTGAGGGACACCTGAAATGATACTGTGACTGAAATATAATAGAAAAGAAACACAATCATTATATAGTGGTTTCAGGCCAATAACAATTCCCGGAATGACACTGTTCTAGTTGCCTATTGTCCTCCAGTCCCTAAAAGATGAGAGAGATTTGGGAGATTTGCTACAATTTGATATTTAAAAAAAAAAAAAACTGAGGTCAATGTCTTCATAAGTGAAATTTGTCCCTGAAGCCTGTGCAGGTATCTCCAGTTTCTCACTTTCCTCTATTCTTAGCAGTATATCCATCACCAACAGACTGTTTCCTGCTGGGAAAAAACTCAGTAAAACAGCAGTTTTCCCTGAGAAAGACACTAGCCCCATTCACACTTCTAGAGTGCCTGAAATAACGTGAGCTATTCCAAAGAGAAAACTGTCTGGGAAGCAGGAGGCAGTGGAGATAATAATCCATAATCCATATCTATCGGAATCTCAACTCAGTTCCTGTGCAAAGCACTGTTGCTTTGCTTGACAGACAACATTCACATGACCTATATTGAAACATCCACTAAATAATGAAAGACATCTCAGTCTTGCCTCAAGAACAAAGCCCCTTGAGTACAGACCCTGTCTGTGTCCATGGCTGCAGCAATTCTTGATAATATGTCATTTTACACACAAAGTTTATTATAAACAGAACAGTCAATGACAGGATATGACTCAAAGCTTTTAGCATGGAGAGACAAGAGAAAGAAGTCTTCCAAGTCTTAGGGCACTGAAATGGCAAGTGTGAATCTAAAGATCTCAGGAGCCAGGGACACTGAAATGTGTTGTGGTCCACCCACTTGGGCTACAGAGCCAGTTACGAAAAAGGAAAACACTGCTACAATCCAGCACCCACAGCCTGTACAAGACCCCAGGATGGAAACATTTCTTTTGGCATGCAAAGTAATTAAATATTCTACCTCCAGGGCTTTTCAAGGAGTTTATTTTTTCAAAAGAATTAAGATACTGGCTAGTCACCACATTTGTTGATATTTTTTACTCATTTTAATATACATTGTAGGATTTTTACCAGATATGTCTCTGCCTTTCATCAGTCAGTACCACAAAAGGCAAAGGAGAAGTAATTTTATTCTGAAGCTTCTTTATTTTTAAATCAAAGCCCTTCCCTTAGTTTTAAAAAACAAACATACCTTTTTTTTTTTTCTTTGCTTTTGGGCAATGGGAAACCAAAAGCCACAAATGAACTGGTCACTGCATTTACCTGTTCTTTAGAGTGGCCGGGCGCGGTGGCTCACCCCTGTAATCCCAGCACTTTGGGAGGCCAAGGTGGGCGGATCACAAGGTCAAGAGATCGAGACCATCCTGGCCAACATGGTGAAACCCTATCTCTACTAAAATACAAAAAAATTAGCTGGGCGTGGTGGTGCGTGCCTGTAGTCCCAGCTACTCAGGAGGCTGAGGCAGGAGAATTGCTTGAACCCAGGAGGCGGAGGTTGCAGTGAGCTGAGGTCACGCCACTGCACTCCAGCCTGGCCCCTGGTGACAGAGTGAGACTCTGTATCAAAAAAAAAAAAAAAAAAGAGTGTGCCAGCTTTTAGAACTCCAGTTATTTTTTCATAGTCATGCAGCTCCGGAAATACTATGCGGCACTTTATGACTTGACTTCTTCACATTCAAGCGTCATGAATTCCAAGGCAGGAAGTGGGACTGAAAGCCTGGACGGCAATGGAAGCATCCTACCATGGTTGCCACTTGCTCATAACCTAGGAGCTGCCAGTCAGTATCACAGGCACTGACTCTACATGGAGTGACCTCCCCTGATGTCTTTCCCACCCTCCTCCTCAAAGTCCAGTTGTGGGTTTAGGGAGTAAAAGCAAAACAGATACCAGGTTGAAACCATCCAGTGTTTCCACCATGAAACTAAGCCTGCCTGCTAGAGAATACCAAATCTAAGATAGTCCATCTATAAATCCACTTCATGCTGCATTGCTTAATTATGAATTCTCAGAAACTGGCATGCAAATGATTAAATAGTTGACCTCCAGGTTTTTAAAGCAATTTACTTTTAAATGAATACTAAAACACTGACTAGTTACTGTGCTCTTTGATTTTTAGTGTCTATATGTGGCGATCTATAATTTTAATCCATTCTCCCATTCCCTCATTTTAAGAGGAAAGTTATTTGGGAAAAGGAAACCATGTACTAATTTATTTTAATGTGGCAACCTGCCTTCCATCTGTGAGCACTGTAATACCTTCATTTGTTTAAAAGAAAGACAAACGTTTCTTTAAAAAGGCTTGGAGCCCTGCTTCTAAACAGGACATCCTAGTTGACTTGAAGTATAACTAAAAGTAAACTGGAATTTTTCAAGATTTTCTGTTGAAACCAAATTCTAATCGTAAAACTGTAGAATCTGGGCCTAAAGGAGGTCTTATAAAACAACAGAAAAGTACTCTGTGAAAGGCAAAATACCTAAGATGCTATTGGAGAAGCAGAAAACCTGGCCTCAAGGCTCATAGGAGAGGCAATGCACCTCCAGTGAATCACCTGAGGCCCAGTTTCTCCTTGTGTGAGGTACAGGTGTAAGTACTTGCTTCTGACTCCATTTAAGAGGAGGTGTGGGCCAGCGTGGTGGCTTGCGCCTGTAATCCCAGCACTTTGGGAGGCTGAGGTGGACAGATCACCTGAGGTCAGGAGTTCGGGACCAGCCTGGCCAACAAGGTAAAATCTAGTCTCTACTAAAAATACTAAAATTAGCCAGGCGTGGTGGTAGGCACCTGTAATCCCAGCTTCTCGTGAGGCTGAGGCAGGGAGATTCACTTGAACCTGGGAGGCGAAGGTTGCAGTGAGCTGAGGTTGCGACATTTACACTCCAGCCTGGGCAACAGAGTGAGACTCTGACTCAAAAAAAGAGGAGGTGTAAGGAGGAGGATCCAACCAAGAGCTGGGAGGCAGCAAGAAACAGGACATTATTCAAGTTGCTTCAGGATATCTGAATATAAGACTCAACCAGAAAAGATCATGTTAGAGTTTCCTCGTATTTTAACAACAGCAACAACTTCCAAGATTAAAAACACGATAGTTTTCCTTTTTGTTTCTTTTAATTCTAAATTAGGCACAAGTATTGAAGGAATACATGCCACAGTGGGAACCGTTCAAAAGTCTGAGAATGTGCAGTTAGCATGGCTCTCATCACTGTTTACCCTTACAGAAGTTACCTGTCATTTTCCAGTATTCCTAGCTGTAAAATGTAACATGCCAAACTCCCAAAGTTCTAGGCCTGACTTCAACCCCAGGGGCTGAGTAAGCAAGCTAGCCAGGACAGCTGTTAAAAGAAACGAAAGACAGAAATGTTTCCCACATGGGTATGGTCTCATAACGTTTTGATAACTGGATATAGAGACGAAGAGTATACAGAGTTGTATAATACTTGCCAAACATACTACTAAGAATTTTATTACATGAACTTTTAATCCTGAATCCAACAGAAACTATGTTCTATTTCTGTCTCCATTTAATAGATAAGGAAACTGAAGTTCAAAATAACTTGGTTCAACCTAACTAGAAAGTGACAAGAGCCAGGATTTGAATCTTGAACAAGACATGACTCCTGAGTCAAAGAGCTGTCAACCATTACACCTATTTCTACCCACAGCTCTCCGTATACTTTTTAAATTTTTTACACATTTCTACTGGCCATTTTCTCTTCTTCATGTACTGCTGCTTTCATCTTGAAAATCTATACTTGATAAAAAATATGCTTTGACTTGAATTTGAAAGGCAACAGTCAAGACTGGAGAGAATGGTAAAGGACCTGGTTTTAAGACTAGCACTGAAAACAAGTGGAATTGCTGATCTTGAAGCCAATGGCAGGAAGAGCAAAAAGAACACATGCTGGAATGCATCTGCCCTGCAAACATCTTGGTGTTTTCCACCTCGGTTAGGCCGTACATCAAAATATGTGCACAAGAAGACCTCACACATGCTTCGTGTTAAACGCATGTGAAAAATGTCAAATACAGGTTAACTCTTCTAATGCTTAACTAACATATGGCTAATATGTTAAATTCTAATATTCTAAAAGAATTACGTGAACATTATTTAGAACAAGAAACCTAATTTATTTTTCTGTGTTCTACTCTGAATTAAACAGCGGCCACTACAATTATAAACCATCTCCATAATTTTTATTTGCTTTCTGTGTCAGAGTCCTCTTAACTTTTAACAGCATATGTATTCTCACAGAGAACATTTAGGAACACTGAAAGGACGGACTAAAGATTGCTGAGGCAAGAGGACTAAGAGGCTTTTAGAAATCTCCTGTTTATATCAGAGAGCTGTCTATAATCCATCACCTAGCAAAAAATGTAATCACAAATGAGATATGTGACAGTTATGTATTAACATTGTTTTAAAATTCCCTAAATTACTACACATCATTTTTTAAATGAGTTAGATCTACACTGCTGATATAAAAAGTCGAAGATTCACTGCTAAGTTAAAAAAAGAGATGCAGATACAATTTTGCATAGACACAGTAAAGTTCTGAAAATATTTCAATGAAAGTTGAATAGACTTTTACTTTCTCCCCTTTGTTATGGAATTCATTTTACTTTTTATCATAGGTTTCACTTTTTAACATAATAATGTCTTCTTACGAAGTCTTTCCTAAATTAAGAATTAGGAGATCTTTTTCTCCCTGGGTGACAGGCTGGAAGGAAATACTTCGCAGGGATGCTCAAGACTGGTGATTTACAGATCCCAGCAGCTGTTTTGTCAGATGTTTATAAGTATCCAAAATTTACAAAACACTGCACTATTGCACACTTTACTACTGTAACTGCTAACTTCCTCCAATATCTTCTCTTTCCATTTTTCATAGTAATAAACTTCTATTGTGCAAATGATTTCCTAAATTCCCTTGCTAGTTAATACTAGCAAGGTTAGTACCCTTTATCTGAAATGCTTGGGACAAGAAGCGTTCAGCTTTCAAATTTTTCCATATTAGGGGATATTTGCAATTACACTTTCTGTTGAGCATTCCCTTTGGGCATCATATCAGTAGTCAAAAAGTTTCGGATTCTGGAGCATTACTTTGGATACTCAAACCATATTAGTAAATTCTGGCCTATGGTGTGGACAGAAGTGATGCCTGCAACTTCTAGGTTGTGCCTTTAAAAGAGAGCATTTCTTTGTATGCAACAAGATCAAAAATAAAATAAAGAGGGCTTTTCTTCCTGCTTTCTCATTGCCTAGAAGATGACTGTGAGAATTGGCACACCCTCATCTTAGACCTCACTCATCTTAGATCCTAAGATGACAGCTACCTTTGAAGATGGCAGAGAATCAAAACAGAAAGTCAGCTTGGACAATATATTGAAGCCCCATCTCTACTCCACTATCCGCCCCCATGCAAAAAACAAAAAACAAAAAACAAAAACCAGCCAGGTGTGGTGGCATATGCCTGTAGTCCCAGCTACTTGTGAGACTGAAGTGGGTAAATCACTTGAGCCCAGGAGCTTGAGGCTAGAGAGAGCTAGGATCATGCCACTGCACTCCAGCCTAGGCAAGGAAGCAAGACCCTGTCTCAAAAAAAAAAAGTCTGATAAATGTAACTACTTTTCATGCTACTAGGGAGGCTAAGGTGGTAGGCTCACTGGAGCATGGGCGGTTGCAGCTGCAGTGAGCTATGATCGCACCACTGCACTCCAGCCCGGGCCACAGTACAAGACCTCGTTTCAGGAAAGTACACATATGTATATATCTGTGTGTATACCTATCTATATGTGTGTGTGTGTACATATGTATAATAAAGATAACTGATGAAGATATGGCAAGAAGGAAAAGACTGAAACTCCATTGTCAGCTTTCATTCTACAGAAAATTTTTTAAAGAAACTAATAGGCTACTAATTTATGCATAAAAGTGAAATTTATAGTTCTTCAGATATCAGCCAATAAAATAAAGACGTTATTCCTCTGAATATCTAAGTAGCTCTGTATTATAGTTACTTTTGTCAATCTATCTTGCAGACACAAGGAGAGTAAGATTTACCTTTAGATTTTAACTTTGTCTTTCAGAGTTTCTGCTTCCAGTTCTGGTTTATCTTTTGAAAAGCATGTATTATTCTTTCAGGCATTCCCACATTGCCCTTCTTGATCAGGCTTAGACTGGGTATATATGTATATTAAGCAGAAAGAGGATGAAATGGGTCTAATTATTTTTCCCTGTAAGAACTACAGTATATTTTCAATACATATTAATGTATCACAGGATAAAATTACTAGATCACTAGACTTTCAGGCCAAATGTCGTAATACAGACATGAACTCACATAAAACATCAATCCCACAGTCCTAAACTCAGAAGCCACCTCTTTTGGGTAAGAAAAAAATCTTAGAAGCATTTAAATTGCCTAAAATTTAAGAATGTCTACACCATCATGTTCTGGAAATAATCCATTGGCAGCAAAGCAGATCAAAAGATTTAGATGCACAGAGTGGCAAGTCAAGGCTGAAGTCGCAAGTCACAACAAAAGAAAACATTTTAGAATTTATCTGAACTCACTGAAATAGGTATCTTAAACTGTTCAATTGTTTTGGCTAGGCAAGCTGGAGTGAGGAGGAACATGGAACTTTTCTGCTCTCCCTTGTTCTATCTTTATTGTTCTTTTACCATGGGAAAAATAGACCTGAAACCCAAATGAGGGAGTAACATACAAAAAATACACACAAATAGTTATGTAGGCCTACACTACATCCACTTTAAAGCACTATGATTTAAACTACTCTTTTAAATAATGACAAACTAGTCATAAAGTATAGGAAGAATTCAGTTTTGCACATAACATTTATAGGGTGCTTACTATATGCCAGACCCTGTTCAAATGGTTTACATATGACTCCACAACTTCTAATCCACAATTCCAAAATCTAAATGCTCTAAAAGTTTACAGTGGTGAGTCTGGGAGGAGGGCAGTGCAAACTCACTGGGTGGCAAAACCTGATCCAAAGTGATGTTAAACTATAGTTTTAATTTATCCCACTTGGTGTATTATTCATGTTTCATTGCAAAAATATTAATGTGCTTAATTACTATGTGCTACCTTAGACCTCACTGTATTATGTTACCGAGGGGTTATGTACTATGTTATCTTTTACAATCTGAAAGAGGCCAGGCGGGCTGGCTGCTCACACCTGTAATCCCAGCACTTTCGGAGGCCAAGATGGGAGAATCACTTGAGGCCAGGAGTTCAGACCAGCCTGGCCAACATGGCAAAACTCTCTCTCTGCTAAAAACACAAAAATTAGCCTGGCATAGTGGTTTGCCCCTGTAGTCCCAGCTACTAAGGAGGCCGAGGCCAGAGAATTGCTTGAACCTGGGAAGTGGAGGTTGCAGTGAGTTAACTGCATTCCAGGCTGGACAACAGAAACAGACTGTCTCAGTCAATTATCAATCAACATAAAATCTGAAAGATTTTTAAGCACATCGGCCCCAAGGATTTCAGATAAACAACAGTAAATCTGTATTTACCCAATTACCCTTACCACAACCCTATAAGATAGGAACTATTTTGCAAATAAGGAAACTGAGGGTTAAGGAACATGTCCAAAATCAAAACAGCTGGTGTTAGAGCTTGATTTGAACTCAAGCAGTTCAAAGCCTGGGCTCTTAACCACTATTCTACACAGCTTTTTTTTCTACATCATGCAGATTAAAGATTGTTAATTCTTTTAGCCGTAAATACTAAAAACAGTGCAGGGCACCATTTTAAAAAACTATTTAAAAATAGATTGCAGAGAAAAAATATTAAGTATTACACTTTAGGAGAATATAGACTTTGGACAAACGGATTCCAGTATTTTACAAAAAGGCAATATTCACGCAGCGTATTACAGATTCGGGTTTTGGAGAAGCTGCGGGGCTTGAGGTGACTGTCACAACTGCTTTCTGTACTGAGGAGCCACTAGCAATGCTGTGGACAAGAATACTTAAGCACGTGCTTTTTGGCATTGCTCCATCAACACAGGGTGGGTATTTCAGGGGAATTACTATTCATTCCACAGTTATTTTTAAAAAGTTACGATGAGTAAATATAAGCAATGGAAGGAGTCACAGCCCCAGCAGGGAAGAGTTTTTCCCGCCACGTCTTTCTCTAGCCTTTCCCTGGAAGCCCCAGTTCAAGCATTGGTCACCCGAAATGCCACCCTCTGACCTTTCCGCATCCCATCTGAGTAAGTTTAACACATCTCTTACAAGCAGGGTGGTTTTCGGTGCCCTCGCACTTCCGACAGCCAGCTCGGGCCGAGACTACCCGCCTGGACCTGCCTTATAATGGCGGCCGGCGTGGGCCGGAAGTGCGGCCGCGCACCTGACTCAGCTTCCCCCACCCTCCTTCCCCACGCCTCGGACTCAGACTCAGCTGCAACCGGGCTCAGCCAGGCCAAGGCGAAAGAGGAGATGCGGACCCCGGGAGGGGGCCCCACCATGAGCAAAACAGGAAGCATTCCAGAAGACTGCGGGGGTGGGAGAATGCAATTAAAATGGAAAGGTAGTGACTGGCAGCGAAAGTTCACAGAAACAGAAGATAAAACACCAGAAACCAGCATTCTGGAGCTGCCGCGGTGAGGGTGAAAGGAGTGGGAATGAGCTGAGAAAAACCTGCGAGGCTCCAGGATGCTACCAGTGCAACAAAACTAAGGGCCAGGGTGAAAAGCGACGGAAACCTGAAGAGGCAGGGAAGGACAAAATGGAGTGTAAATTAGTCTAAATGTTTTATTTCATATTTTGGCTTAATTTTGCCTGTCACCAAAGGGAACATCTAGCATAGGCAAGGGCCAAGAAATACTGTTTAGAATCGTTTACTCAGTAGTCACGCACTCTTAGGTCAGACATTTCCCATGTCCTTCTATCGAAGTTTACCGGATTCTTTAATAAATGTAGCATAGAAACGGCAGACTATAAAATTACTTCTGCCGGACGCGGTGGCTCTCACCTGTAATCTCAACATTTAGGGAGGCAGAGGCGGGAGGATCGCTTGAGCCCAGGAGTTCCAGACCAACCTGGGCAAGCTAGCAAGGGCTCTCAATACAAAAAGAAACAACAACACAATAAAAAATAGGCTGGGCGCGGTGGCTCACGCCTGTAATCCGAGCACTTAAGGAGGCCGAGGTGGGCAGATTGCGAGGTTAGGAGATCGAGACCATCCTGGCTAACAGGGTGGAACCCCGTCTCTACTAAAAATACAAAAAAATTAGCCCGGCGTGGTGGCACGTGACTGTAGTCCCAGCTACTCGGGAGGCTGAAGCAAGAGAATCGTTTGAACCCAGGAGGCGGGGTTTGCAGTGAGCTGAGATCGTGCAACTGCACTCCAGCATGGGTAACAGAGCGAGACTCCATCTCAAAAAATTAAATTATAAAGTTATTTCTCATGTGGTATTAAGAGAATCCACAAATAAAAAATATTGATGGCAGATAGATCAGAAGATTACTTTTTCTCTTTTTAATTTTTTGGAGGGTTTATCTTTCAGATTGAACAGTAAGGAAACATGTTGATACTACCCAGTGTCTGTAACAGAGGAAGTCAGGCAGCATGAGAGAAAAAAATGAATCACTGGAGACAGCGGAAGGGATCTACCACCTTATCCATCTTCTTGACTGTACAGTCTCCGGAGCGTTTCCATTAATGGGCAAGAAACATCCCAGTGCATTGTACACCTGTTATTTGTAAACTCTTGTGACATGAATAATGCTTTCCTCACAATCTGTTCTGAACTTTACTTTTTTCTAATAATTCTGCCAAGTTTGAGATCTGCAATTTTAGCTACCATGATGTTCCATTGCTTTTTCTACGAAGGTTAAAAATTCCCATACAGACTGTGCTGAAAATCAAGAAGAAACAATGATGCACTGCACTAGATCCATTATAAGTTTAAAAACCCCAAAACAGTGTTTAGGAGCAAGTGAGAGAAAAAAATTTTAACTCCAGCTTTGTAGACTGTACACAAATCTCACATTTGTGCATCCCCTGGCACTCAAAGTTATTTGATCATTATGGTTAATGTTAAAAATTGACAATTATGGCCACTATCAAAAAACAAAATAGGCCAGGCAGGGTAGCTCACTCCTGTAGTTCTAGCACTGTGAGAGGCTGAGGCAGGAAGATTGCTTGACTAGCTTGGGCATCATAGCAAGACCCTATCTCTACAAAAAGTAAAAGCCAAACAAAAATATAAACTAGCCAGGGGTGGTGATGTGTGACTATTGTCCTAGCTAGTCAGCTACTTTGGGAGGCTGAAGCAGGAGGATCCCTGAGCCCAAGAGTTTGAGGCTACAGTGAGCTATGATCATGGCACTGCACTCCACTCTGGGTGAGATAGTGAATACCTATCTCTTAAAAAAAAAAAAAAAGTAAGTTTAAAAAAAAATAAGTGTTGGCAAAGATGTGGAAAAAATTGGAACCTTTATGCACTGTTAGTGGGAATGCAAGCTGCTATGGGAACCTCAAAAAATAAAAAACAAATGCCCAGTAGTAGCAGACCCAGTGAGAATGAAAGAATTATCTCAAAGAGATATTTGCACACCTATGCTCACTGCAGCATTATTCACAATAGCCAAGGTGGTGGAAGCAACCCAAAAGTCCATTTGACAGATGGATGGAAAAATATGATGGAAGCCTTAGAAAGGAAGGAAATTCTGGCACATGCTACAGCATGGATGAATTCCGAGGACATTAGGTTGACTTAAAGCCAGTAACAGACAAATACTGAATGATTCTACTTATATGATATATCTAAACAGTCAAATCCATAGAAAAAGGGAGTAGAATCCTGGTTGCCAAGGGGCTAGAGGTGGGGTGGATGTGGGGACAGTGAACTGTTGTTTAATGGCTATAGAGTTTCTGTTTTGCAAGATGTCAAAGTTGTAGAGAGCTGTTGCACAACAACGTGAATACACTCAACACTACTGAACTGTACACCTAAAAAAGGCAAGGGTTCGGCACAGTGGCTCACACCTGTAATCCTAGCACTTTGGGAAAGAGGATTGCTTGAGGCCCGCCTCAGTGACAGAGTGAGGTCTCATCTCCAAAAAATAAACAAATGGTTAGGATGGTAAACTTTTGTTCTATGTTCTATACGACAATTGACTGATCAAATGACTGACTGACTGACTGACTGATTGTAGAAACAAGGTCTCACTGTGTTCTTCAGGCTGGTCTTGAACTCCTGGCCTCAAATAATCTGCCTCAGCCTCCCAAAGTGCTGGGATTACAGGCTTAAGCCACTGCACCTGGCTTTAATTTTTTTAATTATAAAAATCAAGCGCAGCCTGGGCAACATGGTGAAACCCCCTCTCTACAAAAAAAAAAAAACAAAAATTAGCTGAACAAAGTGCTACGTACCTGTAGTCACACCTACTCGAGAGAATGAGGTAGGAGGACTGCCTGAGCCCAGGAGGTCAAGGCTGCAGAGAGTGGTGATGGTGCTACTGCACTCCAGCCTGGGCAACAGAGGGAGACCCTTTTTCAAAACAAAAACAAAACCAACAGGGAAAAACAAACAAAAAATTAAAAAAAAAAGAAAGAAAGAAATTAGCAAGAGGGAAGCAAGAGGTGGGGTGGAGTCGGGGACCAAACTCTAAGAAAGAACTTTTTCCTCCTAACTTTTAGAAGAATATATCATCACAATGTCAAAAGATATTCGACATTCCTTTTTTGAGACCCTCACTGCAAAGTCAGGCTATTTAAGTTTCTCGTAGGTGCTACACTATGGGTTTCCTTGTAAATCATGAATCAAAGAAAAAGATTTTGTTTTATGAACTAACAAAATTACTTTTATAATTCTTGGAAATTGCCCATTCATGACTTCCCACTCACCTGTAAGATCTGCCAAGAAACACGGAAGAAAGAAAACACATCCTTTCCTTTTGGCTTTGATTAAAGAGGTTTGCTTTTAAATGATACTATGAAATGAACTGAGAGCACACACACACACAGTTTATCTCCAAACATTATTTCCTGAGCACATGACTGGCTACAGCTGTTAACTTAGTTTGAAATAAGAACAAAATAACAACTAGTATTACAGTATCAAAATATTTTTGACACTTAAAGGTAAATTCAGATACTCCCCCTCAGCAAACAAACATTTAAAATAAGATCACATCCTCTTGTAATCCCAGTATTTTGGGAGGCTGAAGCAGGTGGATCATATGAGGTCAGGATTTTGAGACCAGCCTGGCCAGCATGGTGAAACCCCGTCTCTATTTATAAAAATACAAAAATTACCCAGGTGTGGTGGCACGTGCCTGTAGTCCCAACTACTTAGGAGGCTGAAAAATGAGAGTAACTTGAACTTGAGAGGTAGCGGTTACAGTGAGCTGAGATTGCACCACTGCATTCCAGCCTGGGGTGACATAGAAAGACTGTCTCAAATAAATAAATACATACGTACATACATACATACATACACACACAAAAATAAGATCACATCTTCCTATCTGTCTATAGATACCACACAAACTTGATGACAATAATCGTGGGACATCAAGCCTATCTAACAATATCATTTCTGCAAAGACAAACATTAAGGTAGAATAATATGGTATCTGTATTTCTAATGCCTCTCTCATTCTGCCCCAGTGTGTTAGAATAAGAGCTAAAGACAGTGATCACACAAATAATTTAATTCCAGTGCAGAAGTACATGTGGTAATTCTCAGATTCCTCAGTATAGAGGTAGTCAGTTAAGCTTTTGCTTGAGCAAGTGTTTCCTCAATCAAGTCACTTAGAAGTTTCATATAAATGGCATTTTTGGCTGCTATTTTTCCTCCCTCCTTGCAGTAATCACCACATCAACACTTCCTGGTTACACTTACTGTCAGTCTCCTTCATTTTACAGGGAGGACAGAAGGGAAAATTTCACTTGGTTATACTCTGTAACTTATAAAAGTTATAAACATCCTAAAACATGGAAAGAAAAAGGCCAAGACAAGCAACTGGCTCACTCTGTTGCCCAGGCTGGTCTCGAACTCCTGGCTACAAGTGATCCTCATGCCTTTACCTCCCAAAGTGTTGGGATTACAGGCATGAGACTATATTATTTACAGAACCCTGCTGATTAGCTTACTTTACTTATCAGAGGGAAAAGGAAGATAGGAATTAATAATAATAAATAGCTATAATTGTGCTCTAAGATTAGCTTGCCAAACAGATACATTTTTTTTTTGAGATGGAGTCTTGTTCTGTTACCCAGGCTGGAGTGCAGTGGTGCAATCTTGACCCACTGCAACCTCAACCTCCCGGGTTCAAGCAATTCTCCTGCCTCAGCATCCTGAGTAGCTGGGACTACAGGGCATGTGCCACCAAGCCCGGCTAAGTTTTGCATTTTTAGTAGAGATGGGGTATCACCATATTGGCCAGGCTGGTCTTGAACTCCTGACCTCAAATGATCCTCTCATCTTGACCTCCCAAAGTGCTGGGAGTACAGACATGAGCCTCCATGCCCAGCCAGTAACATCGTTTTTTAAAAAGCCTTCAAAGAATTCAATACAAAACTATTCTAAAGTAAAGTTATATTTCCAAATGGCAGGCTCTGATAAGATCAATGTTAACGTTCTGACTTATAATCCCGACAAATCTAAGTCAAAATGCGACATATATCATGACAAGGGAGTGTAAACATGTAAAGGTTCAATACTTATTCAGTTACAGTCATGAAATATTTATTACGTGCCCATGAGCAAGGACTTCTTTTAGAACAAAATCCAACTCTATAAATTCAACACAATGAATTCTTTTTAAAACAAAAACACAAGCAAACCACAACTGCATAGAAGAATGAATGCAAGGGCACCAGCAAGCTCAGGCACACCGCCTTGGAGAGGCAGGGAAACAAGGTGATGTGGGTTGAGAAAACTACTGCAGTCCTAAGTGATATTAGTGTTAGATACAGAATGTGATAGTTCTTGCATAGAACAGCTATGCTCAGAGCACAAGATCCCATCTCAAGACTGGCAGGGTAAAGTTGGAGATCCAGAGAAAAGCAATCAGGCTAGTAAAGGAACTGGAAACTATGACATATGAAAGTGGTTGAGGGAAGTAGAAATGGTTAGCCTAAAGGAGAAAAAAGCAAGGCTCAAAAGAAATTGGACAGCAGCTTTCAAATATTTTTAGAGAAGTTAATTATGGTGTCATCTAAAGGTAGAAATCGTACCAAGCATGAAGTCAAAGGAAGATCCTAGGAGTATGCAACCATCAGAACTGTCCATAGTAAAATGGGCCAGCTTGGTGCAGTAAAAGTCTCCTGGTATCAGGAAATGTTTAGAGGTTGGGGAAAGTGAAAAACAAGACCTGATTAGAGAAGGAGGCTGATACAGTTACTCTGAGAAAAGACCACTGTTTTCTTTAAAAGAAAAAGGAGCTAATTATTGGAAATAACTGAATTCCACAAGGACTAAAAAGAGTCAAAAACTGTTGTTTTCTCCCTGTACTTACCCATATTCCCCCCAATTCTTTGTATTTCAGATCAATATATTGCTGATTTAAATAATCTAACCAGGCCAGGCACAGTGGCTCACAACTGTAATCCCAGCACTTTGGGAGGCCAAATCAGGAGGATCACCTGAGGCCACAAGTCTGGAGGCTGTAGTGAGCAATGATCACACCACTGCACTCTAGGCTGGGCGACAAAGCCAAGAACCCATCCCTTAAAAAATAATAATCATCTAACCAAAGGTGGTTTCTTTTCCTTCCAGTTGCTGATTTATCTTTGAAGACTCTTCAAGAGTATTCTTGATGTGGAGTCTTCCCTAACTCATCATTCCTTTGACCCATCCACCCTCGCAAAGGCTTACGTGCACATTCCCGTCAGCTGCTGTCTCTCTTCTCTAAGCTCCCAGAAGTTAGTTATCTATGTATATCACCAACACTGTGCCCTCTGACCTACAGGATTATTGATAAGAATGGAATCTTAAAATTGTAGCAAAAGGCAGCCAAGTGCAGTGGCTCACGCCTGTAATCCCAGCACTTTGGGAGGCCAAGGTGGGCGGATCACAAGGTCAGGAGTTTGAGACCAGCCTGGCCAACATGGTGACACCCTGTCTCTACTGAAAATACAAAAATTAGCCAGGCGTGGTGGCAGGAGCCTGCAGTCCCAGCTACTCGGGAGGCTGAGGCAGGAGAATCACTTAAACTCGGGAGGCAGAGGTTGTAGTGAGCCTAGATCCGCCACTGCACTACAGCCTGGGCAACAGAGCGAGATTCCATCTCAAAAAAAAAAAAAATGTAGCAAAAGGTTTTGAACCTATAATGTCATGTATCATAAAATACTGGTACCATTAGATTACACAGATCTGTGATTTATGAAAGAGAATTAACCAAATCAGAGGGCAACATGTCCTAAGAAGCCTCCAGAGAGTACCTGTTATAGCTTAGCACGTCCACAAGTAGTTAGTGTAGGCTGAGCATCCCTTATCTAAATGCTTGGGATCAGAAGTGTTTTCAATTTCAGATTTTGGGAGATTTGCATACACATAATGAGGTAATTTGCAGATGGGACCCAAGTCTAAACATGAAATTCACTTATGTTACACATACACCTCATACATGTAGCCTGAAGGTAATTTTATACAGTATTTTAAATAATTGTGTTCATGAAACAAAGTGCTGACTGTGTTTTGCCTGCAAAGTTTTGACTGTGTTTGACTGACACATAGGGTGAGATGTGAAGCATCATGTCAGTGCTCAAAGTTTCAGGTTTTGGACAATTTCAGACTTTCAGATGAGGGATGCTTAATCTGTAAGCATTTGGATCGGATGGATGGATGGATGTCTTCTTTGGAAGTCCATCCTTCAGAAACATGTTTTAGAACCCTTTCTGCTGAGCACAGACCATAAATTCCTTGAGGACACTGATGTCTTCCTTTCTTTGTCCCACAAAACCCTTAGTTGCTGGTTAAACGGAATTCCATAAAATCTTTGTTGATAGAGAAAACTATACTTGAGAACTAAATATGTATGTGTGTTGTGTGGGAGTAACTCCTGTTACTTCTGCAAATCTGGACTGACCTCTTTTTGTTGCCCCCCTCCCCCCCCCCTTTTTTTTTTTTGAGGAGTGTCTCACTCTGTCTCCTAGGGTGGAGTGTAGTGGGGTGTCATTTCCCCTCCCTGCAGCCTCCCCGGTTCAAGTGACTCTCCTGCCTCAGCCTCCCGTGTAGCTGAGATTACAAGAGCCCGCCACCATACCCAGCTAATTTTTGTATTTTTAGTGGAGACGAGGTTTCCTCACTTTGGCCAGGCTGGTCTTGAACTCCTGACCTCAAGTGATCGGCCTGCCTTGGCCTCCCAAAGGGCTGGGATTAAAGGTGTGAGGTGTGAGCCACTGTGCCGGGCCTGCTGTTCTTTTTTCTTTTGTTCTTGTTTTGGTCTTTTTCACAAAAGACCCCTGATAATAACCTCCCTACACCCACTCTCGCGTCACAATCTTTGATACTCCTCATTTCTTAGAAGCTGTAGAAATTAAAAGAGGCACAGATTGATATCCGGCCTAATATCAACCACAGAATTTCAGAGTTTGAAGTTTCCTTAGAGACTATCTAGTGCAGTTCCTTCATTTTATAGCTTAGAAGGATGAAGTCACTTATTGACCCAGGACTCTAACTTTTCACTTTTTCTTTTTAAACTTCAAATGAAATGTAGGCTTATCCACCTCATAAAATTCACTGCTTTGGGTTTAGGACCATCCGAGATTAATGATTGTTCAGCCATTTAATGGTTGAAATAGCTCATATTTGAAAGTAATCAGTTAGATAACATATGTGTATAATCATGCAAGAACTAAGAATCAGGACATGGAAGTTCCAGGTAAAATTAATAATTATAAGAAGAAGAGCAACTACAATTTCATGAATTCCTACTATGTACTGGGTGGTGAATCAGATCCTGTGTTCATGCAATTATCCCAATGACCCTGCCAGGTAGGTAGAATTCACCTCCTTTTTTGAGACAGGATCTCGCTCTGTCATCCAGGCTGAAGTTCTATGGCCATGAACACAGCTCACTGCAACCTCTGTCTCACGGGCTCAAGAGATCCTCCCACCTCAGCCTTCAGAGTAGCTGGACCACAAGCATGCACCACCACACCCAGCTAACTTTTTGCAGTGTTAGTAGAGACGAGGATTCACCATGGTGCCCAAGCTGGTCTCAAACTCATGGGCTCAAGTGATCCTTGATCATGACACAACTTTAGGTAGAACCTTGTAAATTAAACTACCTATGAAAACCCTAGAAAGAAAATGCACCCCTGAAAAAAAGATATTTGCAAAATCTAAACATAGGGAACATTATATTTTGCCTCCCTTGTGAATGTTTATTTTGTTACACAATTAAGTGGCCATTGGAAGAGTAAGTTTTCTCAAAGTTCTGGAAAGTCGTCTTAACTTAGGGCCCGGAAAGAAATGGAATCTCTTTTAGTAATGGCTCTTGTTTTCTTTGAAAGTTCATGTTTGGGTCAGCCAAGTTTTAAACGGTAAAATTATATTGCTGTGTTGTTAGTCAAGTTTGCGGGGAATGAGGCCGCTAGCTATTTGGATCAGTGTAAGACAGCTTATCTGGATTTTAGACTGAAAGAAGGGTCTATTCTTAGGCAAAAGACATCATTTTAGAGGAGCAGAAGTTTGCACTGGCTTTCAATTGAACGTACTCAAGTCTAGTTCTCCAAATAAAAGTTGCTTCCAGACCTTGTGTGATTTTTCTTGGGTCAACGGAATGTTGAAGCAAAAGGGATCTTTCTTTTGTTGCTTCCTTATGTTGCAATTTAGGCAAACAGAAAATAAAGTGGAATCATTTTTTTTCCATTTGATTATTTATTTATTATTCCCTGCCTTGTTCTAACAAGAACAGAGTGGTGAATAATAACAAAGAATAAATTTAAACTATTGCAAACTTACGAATGAGCCAGAAACTTTATTTGGTCTCATTACACCAGCTATTACCCAGACTTTAAACTATTTACTAGCCATAGAAACCTGCACACTACATTTTATTAACTAACCCTATCTGATTTTAATATAAGCATCTTTTTTCAATATAACTACTTTCATGGAGTTAGTTGTGACAGGAAAGCAAAACAGGTAAATGACACAAATTAAAACAATAATTCCTGAAAGATGAAATCATTCCCCTCCAGGAAGGATTTAAGTAGGCTTTGGCACTAACATCCTCAAGGGACACAGGAAGAAGTCATGGGCACCTCTGTGGTCATGGTTCTAGGTTAGCACCAGATTACAAAGGGACCTGGTGAAGATTTCTTGCTTAAGAGTCAAAAATATGGGGCCAGGCACAGTAGCAAATGCCTATAATCCCAGCATTTTGGAAGGCCAAAGCAGGAAGATCCCAAGGTCAAGAGATCGAGACCATCCTGGCCAACATGGTGAAACCCCATCTCTACTTAAATATACAAAAATGAGCTGGACGTGGTGGCGTGCGCCTGTAGTCTCAGCTACTTAGGAGGCTGAGGCAGGAGAATCGCTTGAACCCGGGAGGTAGAAGTTGCAGTGAGCCAAGATGGCGCCATTGCACTCCAGCCTGGTGAGAGAGTGAGACTTCCTCTCAAAAAAAAAAAAAAAAAAAAAGTCAAAAATATTATGTAACTGAGATACAGGGCTAACTTGTCTGCAGTCTTCCATCTAATCAAAGACTCAGACCACCTCATCAGACAATGGGATGGAAAATAGTTACTTTACGGTGGGAGACTCAGTTTATTTAAACAACTGTGGGATCACTTCAAACTTTGTTAACAAGTAAGAGATTGGTTCAAAAGAAAAAAGTCTTTTGAATGTCAAATTAAAATTTGGTTTTGGTTCTTTTTTGAGACAAAGTCTCACTTTCTGTGGCTCAGGCTGGAGTGCAGCGGTGTGATCATGGCTCACTGCAGCCTTGCTCTCTTGGGCTCAAGCGATCCTCCCACCTCAGCTTCCCAAGTGGCTGGGACCTCAGACACATGCCAGCATGCCTGGCTAACACTTTCTTTTAACGTTTTTGTAGAGACAGGGTCTCCCTAGGTTGCCCAGACTGGTCTCCAACTCTTAGGCTCAAGCAATCCTCCCACCTCAGCCTCCCAAAGTTCTGGGATTACAGGTGTGAGCCAGAATGCCAAGCCCACATATTTTAAACTTTTACTTGACATACAAGACTTATATAATCAGTAATAAATATAACGATAAGTACTATTATTGAAAGAGACGGCCAGGTACAGTGGCTCACACCTGTCATCCCAACACTTTGGGAGGATGCAGCGGGTGGATCACCTGACGTCTGGAGTTTGAGACCAGCCTGTAACTAACTAACATGGAGAAACCCTGTCTCTACTAAAAATACAAAAATTAGCCCAGCGTGGTGGTGCACACCTGTAGTCCCAGCTACTCTAGAGGTTCAGGAGAACTGCTTGAACCTAGGAGGCAGAGGTTACAGTGAGCCAAGATTGCACCACTGTACTCTAGCCTGGGTGACAGAGGGAGACTCCATAACAAAATAAAAAAAAAAGAGGCTGGGCGCGGTGGCTCATGCCTGTAATCCCAGTACTTTGGGAGGCTGAGGCAGGTGGATTGGCTGAGCTCAGGAGTTTGAGACCAACCTGGCTAACACGGCAAAATCTCGTCTCTACCTAAAAAATGCAAAAAATTAGTCGGGTGTGGTGGTGCGCACCTATAGTCCCAGCTACTCAGGAGGCTGAGGCAGGACAATGCTTTGAACCTGGGACGCAGAGGATGCAATGAGCCAGAACCGTGCCACTGTACTCCAGCCTGGGCAACAGAGTGAGACTCTGTCTCAAGCAAGCAAGCAAGCAAGCAAGCATCTATGTAGAAACTAGGCAAGTTTTAAAAATCTGAAAAAAGAAGGGAGGGAGGGAGGGAGGGAGGGAAGAAGGGAGGCAGGGAAGGAAGGGGGAAAAAAAAGATACAGGGGAGTGGGTGTAGGCCTTGGCTCTAGACTCCAAGTCAGACAATCTTTCCTATGAAATTTGAGTTGTCCCCTTGCTATGTGACAACCCTACGCCAAACAGTAAAATCAAGAACCAACATTCTATTTCTCCCCCTGGATACACTCTGCCAGATATACCATGTGTTCCCTGGTATATGTAGAATAACACATGCTTCCCAGTGAACCCTCTGCAACCCCACATCTTCCTCCTCTCCCATTCAATTCAAGGAAATGCAAGTGATTGAGAGTAATTTAGCATACATCTGAAAACCACTTTATACATTAAAAATAAATTACACTCACAAATAATTACTCACGCTACTGCATTTTAATCATCTGCTTCACTTTTCATCAACCTCACCAAATAAGAAGGCCTTGTTTTATTTGTCTTTAAATTTTAGCAACTTGTATGCTGCCTACCATATGCATAGACATTTAATATATCTTTTTCGAATAAATGCACTGTAAGACATAGGTATTTTTAAAATTAATAGCACTTTTATCCATTTCTAAGTAAATGAACATGAGGCTATAATTTTGGCCTTTAGGAGAAACTACTAAATATGGTGTTAGTACCTTTACCTCAAAGCTCTATGTGTAACTGAAACGTGTATGAAAGGATTGCTACAATGATTACTCTATCAGAGCCAACAAGTGAGATAGCTACTAGGAACTTAAACACTACTCTCTTCATACAGCATTTCAATAGCAGTGATTTTTTAATTGCTGCATTTTTATTCTTCAATATATTTGTACTGTACATGGGAAACGGATCAAAAGTTATTAAACAACTCAATACAAGATTTGTTTTCTTTATAAGATCTGAAAAATGTACCAAAAAATACAGTGTAGGAATATGCGCAATGAAGCCTCTTCTTCGCTGTCTGCTTGCAAATACCTTGGTTGCATATTACAGACTAGAACTAAGACATACAACTTGGTTCTCCTCCAGAGAGGCTACGAGCATAGAGTAGTATGATTCTCTTCTCTGTTGATAACAGGGGGACTTAGAAGATTGCAGATTTTTTGTCTGTCTGTCTATCTATCTATCTATCTATCTATCTATCTATCTATCTGTCTGTCTGTCTGTCTGTCTGTCTGTCTATCTATCGGGACACTTGTACGATTCCAGATTTTTAATTTATTCATCTACCTACTTACCTGCCTGCCGGCCTAGCTTCCTTCCTACCTGCCTGCCTACCTGTCTCTCTGTCTGTCTGTCTGTCCGTCCTTCCAACCATCCATTTAAGACAGGGTCTCACTCTGTCACTCAGGATGGAGCACAGCGGCATGATCACGAGTAGCTGGGACTACGGGTGCGTGCCATCATGCCTAGCTAATTTCTGTATTTCTGTAGAGATGGGGTTTCACCGTGTTCCTAGGCTGGTCTCAAATGCCTGGATTCAAGCAATCTGCCTGCTTTAGCTTCCCAAAGTGCTGGGATTACAGGCGTGAGCCCCTGTGCCAGGCCAGATCTCAGATTTTAAAAATTTGCCTAGTTTCTGCATAGATTCAATAACTGTATAGCTATAACCACAAGTATTTTTCCATAAATCAATGGGCATCTAATTTTCAAATTATTTAACTTCTTCTAAAACATTCTCCCTCTTTCACTTGAAAAATTAAAGAGTCACAAACTGAACTACATTTTGAAAAGGGAGACAACAGCAAATGTACATCATATGTACGACATGGAAACCTGGAGATGATAGCACAATTTATTGGGCTGCTGATCTTAGAAACTATGTAGACACCAAGAAGCCAAAACATGAAAGGAAATGGCTCCAAGGAAGTCAATGGCAGGGATTTTGGTGGGTGACTTAACAACTCAATTGCTAAGGACTTTTTGAGACCTACTATAATTGGTTAAACCTTGATTACAAAATCAGATTACAGACTGTTTTTATATTTCACTACAAAACTTTGGGGGCATGTATATCAATCACTGGATGGGGTAGCTGAGGCTTCCAACACTGTCATTAACTTAATTGTTCTGCTAAAAAGGAAAACTAAATACCCTTCCAGGAGGCCTGGATTTCACTGCTTTTAATTTAGGCAAAATTTAGTTAAAGATGCACAAAGGAAATACTGCCTGGGCAGTCCAGGAAAGCTTTCTAGAAGCAAGCCGTGTGCTTGAAGACAGACAGGGGCTCCAGTATAGAGAGGGAATACAATGTTCCCTCTGAGGGCCCCCCGCCAGCCACATGGTCATCCACGGGATGACTGACAGCACACAACCCTCTCCACATCCCAGCACAATGTGACATCACTCCACATTTTTGGACCTCAGTTTCCTCATCTGTAAAGCGAGAGGGGCTGGACTAGTCAAGTGCCTTCCAATTCTAAAATACTATTCTATTTTATGACTTTAGCAGGATATTTCTATCTTGCCCACAAATAAAATACACTAAGGAAAGAGCTCCTTCAGTGACACCATTTTTGCTCACCACCTTTGATGTGTCTTAGAAGCAGAAGCAGACGCTTCTGTGATTGTTTCTCATGGATTCCCATGGGCTTTGCATGTTACAGTGAACTACAAATGGTGACACCACTACACACATACTCCCAAAGCTTATTGGGGCTACTTTGAAAAGGAATTTGAAAAACACAAGGTTTTTGAACACATTTAAATCATAATATTAAAATAGTGTACATGGGCTGGGCGCAGTGGATCATGCCTGTAATCCCAGCACTTTGGGAGGCCGAGGTGGGCAGATCACGAGGTCAAGAGATCGAGACCATCTTGGCCAACATAGTGAAACCTTGTCTCTACTAAAATACAAAAATTAGCTGGGCGTGGTGACGCGCGCCTGTAGTCCCAGCTACTTGGGAGGCTGAGGCAGGAGAATTGCTTGAACCCAGCAGGCAGGGGTTGAAGTGAGCCGAGATCGTGCGCCACTGCACTCCAGCCTCACGCCTGCTGACAGAGCAAGACTGTCTCAAAAAAAAAAAAAAAAAAATAGTGTATATGAGTTTTCCTACCATTTACCAAGAAAAGCCTTATACTTCCACAGTATCTACTTGTAAATGGCTTAAGGCCCTCACACAGATGACAGTTAACTTTAATATAAAGAAATGAATAGTAGATTACAGAGTGTCCTAACCAAGCGTCTCTGGGAGCCCTATAAATTTAGATTTCTTTATTTGATCTATGCTGAGATTAAACTTGGAGAATGCAGAATTAACTCAATTTCTATACATCTAAATAATGTTTTCTCCAATTATGCTGGGTTATTTTTAAGAGTTTCTCATTCACTCAATAATATGCTTAATATTATGATCAAATATCACAATGGTTAACAACTGCTGACTTTTTTTGAGACAAGGTCCTGATCTGTTGCCCAGGCTGGAGTGCAGTGGCATGATCACAACTTACTGCAGCCTCCAACTCCTCGGCTCAAGCGATCCTCTCACCTCTGTCTCCTGAGTATCTGGGACTATAGGTACACACCACCACACCTGGCTAATTAAAAATTTTTTTTGTAAAGATGGAGTCCATGGCCCGGCGCAGTGGATCACACCTGTAATCCTAGCACTTTGGGAGGCTGAGGTGGGCAGGCCACAAGTTCAAGAGATCGAGACCATCCTGGCCAACATGGTGAAATCCCATCTCTACTACAAATATAAAAATAAGCTGGGCGTGGTGGCGCATGCCTGTAGTCCCAGCTACTCAGGAGGCTGAGGCAGGAGAACTGCTTGAACCTGGGAGGCAGAGGTTGCAGTAAGCTGAGATACAAAACAAGACTCTGTCTTCAAAAAAAAAAAAAAAAGGTGGGGTCTCGCTTTGTTGCCAAGGCTGGTCTCAAACTTCTGGCTTCATGTGATCCTCCTGCCTCAGTCTCCCAAACTGCTGGGATCACATACATAAGCCATGGCACCTGGCCCAGTTGCTAGGTACTATTCCACTTTACTTAGACCCCCACCATTACCACAAGCCACACCTGAGGAAACAGAAGCACAAAGAGATGAAGTCACAAAGCCAGAATCTGCATCCTGTGTTCTAACCCCACAACTCATTTGTATCAACTCTGGATGGCAAACCTATGTAGCATCTGACACCATGCTGGGTGATCAAAGATGATCATGACAAGCACTTGGTTTACAGGTGCCAAAAACATAAAAAATAATTACAACATGATAGTGTATGCTGTAACAGAGACCTTTAAAATTACCATGGAAACAGGAAGAGCGCGAGTTTGCCAGGGGAGTTCAGTGAGGCTTCCACTTGATCTGGGTGCTGAAAGACTAGCAGGCATTCCTGGGGTGGAGGAAGAATGGAAGGGCATTCCAGGTAAAGAACAAGATGTGCCGAGGTACATAAAAGTGAGTGAACTCAGGGAATTCAGCAAGGCAGTAGGAGAGACGGGGAAGGGACAGCACTGGGAAGATGTGACAGGCTAGCTACCTGGACCCCTTTCTACACCAATGCCCATTAGCTAAGAGTGGCCAGGAACACAGGCCTTTACACTTAGCTCCTGAAGTGATCACATCTGATGGAGCTGCAGTGGGTCCTCAGTTCTAAAGTCTTTCAGATGCAAATGATTCTGGGCTACAAACAAGACTGTAAGAACAATAGCTGAATTCACCTATTAGCTGAATTTTCAAGCCAGGACCCCAGGCTAAGGATGGCACACAGAAGGGGAGGTCAACCACGTATGGTGGTTCATGCCTATAATCCCAGCACTTTGGGAGGTCAAAGCAGGAGGATCACTTGAGCCCTGGGAGTTTGAGACCAGCCCGGGCAATAAAGCGAGTCACCTTCTCAAAAAATAAAAAAACAAGGGGAGGGGCAGTAAACAAGTTCTGATGTTGAATTGCCATATACTCTAAAGCCTATGTGAGTGGTCCTTAAAGAATCATTAACAAAACATTGTGGCCAGGTGCAGTGGCTCACACCTGTAATCCAGCACTTTGGGAGGCCGAGGTAGGTGGATCACAAGGTCAGGAATTCAAGACCAGCCTGGCTAACATGGTGAAACCCCATCTCTACTAAAAATACAAAAATTATCTGGGCATAGTGGTATGTGCCTGTAATCTGAGCTACTCAGGAGGCTGAGGCAGGAGAATTGCTTGAACTGGGTCCTGGGAGGCAGAGGTTGCAGTGAGCTGATATGGAGACACTGCACTCCAGCCTGGGTTACAGAGCAAGACTCCATCTCAAAAACAAAACAAAACACATTTTGTGTGTGTGTGTGTGTGTGTGTGTGTGTGTGTGTTTTCTGGGGAGGGTGCCCATATAGGCATTACCAGACGTTCAAAGGGGTCAACAATCTCCCAAAACATTAACAATCACTGCTTTCAAGCAAGCTGGGAGCCAGACCTCCAAGCAACCTCTACCACCTGGAGAAACCCTATCACACAGTAAGCAAAAAAAAAAAAAAAAAAAAAAAAAAATCACTGCAAGAAAACTGAGAAAGTAAACTCCCTCCCTCCCTCGCTCCCTTGACTTTTAGAAACTATGACAAACACTTTAACCTCAGACTGTTCAAAGCCTTTAAGATCAGAGATAATCATGTTTGCCTAACTTTATTCAGGTGCTATTACGCAAGCCTACTACCTATTCAGGACCCCAACTGTTCATGATCTGCCGATAAGGTATTCATTCACCCTTCAATTTGTAATCTAATTCTCCTAAGAAAAGCCCCCCGTCTAAATAGTGAAAACAGTAGGAAAATGCAGGAAGCTGGATCCACAGGCCAGGTACTTAATTAACTTCTCTAAACTAATATTTAAAAGAAACCTTAAAAATTCAACCACACTTCAGTGAAACTCATTTTAATTTTCTACCACAAGATTAAAAGAATGACTGGCCCCTGAAGAAGAAAATAATCACCACGGAGTCTGAAGACAAGAAACCTGATTTACAGATGGGCAATTTGGCTCCCTGGTGGGACAAGAACATTGAACCAGCATCTGTCAACATCCTCACATCTTTCAGCACTGGCACTGAACTCCATCCACGCTGCATCTTTAAAGCAGAGAATAAGTCAAGGGACTGCAAGTAACTTTTCAGGAAATAGAGATGCCTTCAGGCCCTCTTTGGGCACAGTGGGAAGCAGCACAGAGTGGTGATTAAGAACACCATCATCGGCCAGGCACGGTGGCTCACGCCTGTAATCCCAAGGCAAGCAAATCACCTGACTGGGAGTTTGAGACCAGCCTGACCAACATGGAGAAATCCCGTTTCTACTAAAAATACAAAAATTAGCCTGGCATGGTAGCACATGCCTGTAAATCCCAGTTACTTGGGAGGCAGAGGTTGCAGTGAGCTGAGATCATGCCACTGCACTCCAGCCTGGGCAACAAAAGCAAAACTCCATCTCAAAAAAAAAAAAAAAAAGAAATTAAAATTATTCTAACATTTCAAATACACACATATAAAATACATACTTAAATCACAGATACAGAGAATAAGCAGAGAGTACTCATGCTGTATACATTTCAATCTATTAAAGAACCTAGCCTTAGCTTTCTATAAAAGTAGTAATAATAGAATAAATGACTATAATCTCAGCACTTTCAGAGGCCAAGGCAGGTGGATCACTTTAGGAGTTTGAGACCAGCCTGGGCAACATAGTGAGACTCTGTCTCTACAAAAAATACAGAAAATTAGCCAGGTGTGGTGGTGCATGCCTGTCGACCCAGCTACTTGAGAGGCTGAGGTGAGACGACTGCTTGAGTTTGGGAGGCTGAGGCTGCGGTGAGCTGAAATAGTGCCTTGCACTCCAGCCTGGGTGGATGGCAGAGTGAAACCCTGTCTCTAAATAAATAAATGGCATAAAAAGTTATTATTTAATAATGGGCTAATGCTAATTGTGTATGTGTGTGTACCCAAGAAAATAAAATGCAGGGGTGTCAAAATACTTGGAAATCCAACAGCCACGTTTCAAAGGACTGGAGCACAAAAATGTAATTGTCACTGAGCACTGCTTTTACTGTGCTTTAAAGGTTACTATGTGTAGTAATAAGAGCCTTCTTTCTAGATCAAATTCTGTACCAGACACTGTGTCACATTTTACATATCATATCTCCTTTAATCCTCACAACTCCACGAAGCAGGCATTATTATCCTCATTCTCTTCTTACAGATGAAAAAACTAAGGTCTAGAGAGGTTAAAGGTCACCCAGCCAGACAAATGGAGCAGAGTACAAACCTAGTTTTGAATCCCATATAACCATGCACCCTTAGTAACTGATTTATAATTAAATTTCCAATGTCACAGAAGCTGGGCCTTTTGACCAACTGCTCCATAATCTGTCCTCATTTCATGTCTCAATGATATCCCCTTTCACATAATAATAATATTGATAGCAACTTTCTAACTCTTGAGCACCTATTTACATTCTATTGAGGCATGATCTCTAATTATCACTACCATCCATATGCAACTCTATGTTGTGGATTTTGTTATTCCCAATTTACTCAAGAAGAACTAGCTTCAAAGAAAGTAAATAACTTGCCCAAGACAGCACAGCAAATAAGAGCCAGGTTAGGAGACCAGGATGTCAAACTTAACACTGGCTGACCCAAAGCTCATGCACTACAAAGACATAAAAGCCCATCCAAGGCTGGGCGTGGTGGCTCACACCTGTTCCCAGCACTTTGGAAGACCAAGGTGGGTGCATTGCTTGAAGCCAGGTGTTAGAGACCAGCCTGGCCAACATGGTGAAACCCCATCTCTACAAAAAATTAGCCGGGTGTGGTGGCACGCACCTGTAGTCCCAGCTACTTAGGAGGCTGAGGCATGAGAATCCCTTGAATCCGGGAGGTGGAGGTTGCAGTGAGCCAAGATCATGCCACTGCATTCCAGCTTGGGCGGCAGAGCAAGACTGTCTCAAAAAGAAAATGGGGAAAAAAAAGACCATCCAAAAATTTGAAACACAAAGCCAGTTTAAACCTCTGCACCACCCTTCCTTTCTTCCTCAGAGTTCTTCTCTCTTCACAAGGGACCCATGGGACTACTTGTCTCTGAAAAACTAAACTGAGATTTCCTATTTCCATGAGATCCTCCCCTTTCCACCCCCAGCCCTCAACTTCCTCCCTACCAATTTACCCTGCAGATTGTTCGGTCCTGAGACACAGCAGGAATAAAGAACTAAAAGAGAGGAAAGAAGAAATGGATGGGAAGTGGCTATTAATAGATTGCCCCTGAGCCCCTGGAAGCCCCCGGAAGCCCCCCTCCCACATGCCCCACTAGAGTGCAAGCGCAGGCCTAACTCAGGCTTTGCCAGGCCTTCTCCTTCCCAGCCCAGCCCTCACCGTTCCTCAGAGGTAGCTAGGCAACCATGTCCTGCATACACAAAGAGGAAAGAAGTGCCAAGCTCTGCCAGACAGGTCTTCAAACGAAAGCAGAGCTGGTGACCTATAAATATCCACAAGGTGCCAGAACACATGAACAAAGAGATAAGGGACAGATATTACAGATGTTTGAGAGTCTGTATCTCCAGTCCGAGTAAGAATAAAAAGAGCCTTGGTGAGACACTTGTAGACAGAGAACTGGGAGGCGAGGCTGGGAAACCAGATTACAAAGCCCATGGCTATTCAGCACCCAGAGTAAACAGACTGGAAGCGAGGCTGAGCAGCTCTCCTACATAAGGCATAGACTTTGCAGCGTACTTTTCAACTGCTTTTGGAGACCTGGAGCCAGGTCCTGGGTCTCAACCCTACTTGGAATAGCTGCAATGAACATGAATGATGGCTACAAAATGAACCTACATCCGAAAGGGACTTACTGCAATCATATAATTCCTTGCTTCACCAATTTCCCCAGCACATGTACTAGATAGAAATATTGGTCAGGTGGATCACAAGGTCAAGAGTTTGAGACCAGCCTGGCCAACATAATGAAGCCCCATCTCTACTAAAAATACAAAAATTAACAGGGCATGGTGGTAGGGGGCACCTGTAATCTCAGCTACTCGGGAGATTGAGGCAGGAGAATCACTTGAACCTGGGAGGTGGAGGTTGCAGTAGGCCAAGACAGTGCCACTGCATTCCAGCCTGGGTGACCGAGTGAGACTGTCTCAAAAAACAAACAAACAAAAAACTATTTATTGCACTTTGGGAGGCTGAGGCAGGAGGATCACCCGAGGAGTTCGAGACCAACCTGACCAACATGGAGAAACTCTGCCTCTACTAAAAATGCAAAATTAGCGAGGTATGGTGGCGTGTGCCTGTAATCCCAGCTACTCAGGAGGCCGAGGCAGGAGAATCGCTTGAACCCAGGAGGCAGAGGTTGTGGTGAGCTGAGATCATGCCACTGCACTCCAGCCTGAGCAACAAAAGCGAAATTCAGTCTCAAGAAAAAAAAAATGTTTATTGAAAAGTCAACTATGTCTCAGTAAAACACATCCGTTCAATACCATAAATTATAAACTTGGGATATTTTCCTTTTTTTTTTTTTAAAAAAGGTGCATTTGTTACATATTTTTCCTATGACTTTTCTTGGGTGTGTTACCTGCATTTGGGTTTCGGATGTACATTAGGTTCCCACAAAGGAGGTGCTACGGAATACTCTCATGCCTAAATGAAGCACAGATTTCTATGTAAAATAACAGTAGGCCATGTGAGGTGGCTCACGCCTGTAATCTCAGCACGTTGGGAGGCTGAAGCGGGAGGACTGCTTAAGCCCAAGAGTTCAAGACAAGCCTGGGTAACATAGCAAGACCTCCTCTCTATTATTAAGAAAATTTCAACTGGGCAGGGTGCCTCAGGCCTGTAATCCCAGCACTTTGAGAGGCTGAGGCAGGCAGACCACCTGAGGTCACGAGTTCAGACTAGGCTAGCCAACATGGCAAAATGCCGTCTCTACTAAAAATACAAAAATTAGCCAGGTGTGTTGGAGGGTGCCTGTCATCCCAGTTACTCAGGAGGCTGAGACTGGAGAATCACTGAACCCAGGAGGCAGAGGTTGCAATGAGCCGACACCGCGCCACTGCACTCCAGCCTGGGTGACAGAACAAGACTCCATCTAAAAAAAAAAAAAAAAAAAAAAGGAAGCAAATTTAAAAAGGTAAGAGAAAGAAAAACAACAGTAGATAATCCTACCCATCCCAATCCTGCTGCTTTTAAGAACTTTTCCTCAATTTCCTACCTGGTCATTATCTTATCTCCATCGTAGCAGTCAGCCTTTTTAACCTTGTCTGTAATACTTCCCACCTAACCCATAAAGCACGTGAGGATATGATGTTATACTTGGTGCATAGTAGATACCTAGAAAATTTGTAAAAAGTAATTGATGTGATATTTGGCTTTCAAATGTAGGAATACTAAATATGACATCTGAAAATGATGTTTGTACTTTAAGAAATTTTTAATAAGAAACACAGACACGACAGAAATACTACAGAAGATTTATGGAAACATCACTAGAAAGAAATCAAGTAATTCCTACATGTTCCTTAAGAAATTTACTTTAAAATGATTGTTGCACATTTGCTTGTCCAAAACTAAAGTTAAATTAGCCTGGTGGCTGCTGTCTGGTGATAACTTTCTTAGTGCCAGGAAGCTGGTATGTGATTAAACATGTTTCCCCCTTAGCTACACCCTAGATGCTATCAGGTTTGCTAACCAGAAGATTCTCCAGCTGACCAGTGCTCATGCGCTCTCTCTCTCTCTCGCTCTTGCTCTCTCTCTCTCACACACACACACACACACACCTCCCTCAGAAAACAAATTTTCACAACAGTAATTACATACAAATTCTAAATCTCCAATCCCTGTTCCTTTACATTCATCATCTTCACCATTCAGCACAAATAAATTTAAAGTATGGGAGGAAAATAAATCAAAATTAGCTATTTTCAGTACTTCAACTAGATAAGTATTTTAAAATTTTAGCTGATAATGTCACTAAAATACTAACTAGCCTGATAATTGATTCCAAGTTTCTAAACCATTCCTAACTGCTGTTCCTAGATAGACCCAGACTGTCTTCATCTTCCGCCCCGACTGACTCTTCACCTCTGAACTACTCTGCTACAGTAGAGGAAGTATTTACAGGAAAAACACTACAACATGAAACACAAAGGCTTGTCAGATTTGCATTCACATTTTCCTTTTCTCACTCTATTCAAGCTCTGCAAATGTCCAATAGGTTGATTCCTTGCATAAGTGATTTTCCCAAAAGACATTATCTTTCTAATTGGGAAATCAAGAAGCCTCTAGAAGCCTGTAGAAGTCTACAACATTGCTAAAAGTTAGAATCATATGCAATCAGTCCAGAAACTGGGAAACATTTCCACTGACCTGCAGGAAAAATGCCCAGTCTAGCTCTGTGACCTTAAAGCAGTAACTTCACCTCTGCGGACTTCAGTTTCATTGGTGATTTGTCTCTTTTAACCACAACATTTCAAAACAGGTTTTGATATCCGCTGTGGAAAGTCTCCCCCAGAGTTCTTTTCCAATTTTTGTGGGCTTTATGTATAAGTCCAGCTGAATTATAACCTAGAGAATAATTTGTCAAATTCTGTTTAAAGTATTTGGGAATTTTTATCAGAATTCCATTTAATGTTTAAATTAATCTGAAGAAAAGAGACAACTTTACAATATCCATCCACAGGAATACAGTCAGTATCTTCGTTTACTCAGGTCTTTTTTTTTTTTTTTTTTAAAGCAGGTTCTTGCTGTATCGCCCAGACTGAAGTACAGTGGTGTCATCACAGCCCACTGTGGCCTCAACCTCCCAGGCTCAAGTGATCCTCCCACCTCAGCCTCCAGAGAAACTGGAACTTCAGGCGCGCATCACTATGCCCAGTTAATTCTCTGGTTATTTTTTTGTTGAGCCAGGGTCTCACCATGTTGCCCAGGCTGGTCTCGAACTCCTGGGCTCAAGCAATCCACGCATATCGGCCTCCCAAAGTGCTGGGATTGCAGTCGTGAGCCACTGCGCCAGGACTATTCAGGTCTTTTCTGTCCTTCAGAATGCAGTATTCTTCAAGTTGTTCTTGCAAATGAATGTATTGTTTTTCAATGCTGTCAAGAACGGTATCTTTTTTAATTTATTTTCTAATTGGTTAGTATGGGTTGAGAATCCCTTATCTGAAATGCTTGGGACCTGAAATGTTTCAGATTTTGGAATATTTGCATATTTTATAAATAATGAGATATGTTGGGGATGGGACCAAAGTCTAAACACAAAATTCATTTGTTTCATATGCACATAGCCTGAAAGAAGTTTTATAAAATGTTTTTAATAATTGTGTGCATGAAAACCAAGTTTTGACTGCAACCTGTCACATGAAGTCAGATGTGGAATTTTCTATTTGTGGTACGTCAGTGCTCAAAAAGCTTCAGACTGTGGGGCATTCTGGGTTTTGAATTTAGAGATTAGAAATGCGTTCAATCTGTACTACTTTCCTATGCTGCTATATATATATATTTGTTGTTGTTTGGTTCTGTTTTTTTGAGATGGAGTCTCACTCTGTCGCCCAAGCTGGAGTGCAACGGCACAATCTTGGCTCACTGCTACCTCCACCTCCCAGTTTCAAGCGATTCTCCTCCCTCAGCCTCCTGAGCAGCTGGAACTACAGGCACATGCCACCATGCCCGGCTAATTTTTGTATTTTTAGTAGAGATGGGGTTTCACCATGTTGACCAGGCTGGTCTCAAACTCCTGACCTAAGGTGATCCACCCGCCACAGTCTCCCAAAGTGGTGGAATTACAGGCATGAGCCACCTCGCCCAGCCATATTTTTTTCAATAAAATTAAAACCCTGTGATTTTTCTGTTTATCTTGTCTGACTGTCTTACTTAAGTTTATTAGTTCTGTTCTTTTTCTTTTTCAACTGATAATCTTGGATTTTCTAAGGAGATGACATTCATAGCAAATGATGACAGGGGTCCATCTTTAAAAGGGACAAGCAAAAAGACTAGGGAAAATATTTCTAAAATATATTAAAGACAAAAACAATCAAGGTTTACAACATATAAAGAGTGCCAAGCCCCGGCGAGGTAGCTCACACCTATAATCCCAGCACTTGGGAGACCAAGGTGGGTGAATCACTTGAGGTCAGGAGTTTGAGACCAGCCTAGCCAACATGGTGAAACCCTGTCTCTACTAAAAATAAAAAATTAGCCAGGTATGGTGTCACACAACTGTAGCCCCAGCTACTCAGGAGGCTGAGGCAAGAGAATCGCTTGAACCCAGGAGATGGAGGTTGCAGTGAGCCAAGATCACGCCACTGCATTCCAGCCTGGGTGACAGAGCAAGACTCACTCTCGGAAAAAAAATAATAATGATAATAGTAGTAATAAAGAGTGCCTACAAAATAAAAAAGACAATATAACAGAATAGACAAAAGATAAATAACCAAGTTGTGGAAAAACTAAACCAGTGAACACGTGAAAATGATAAACTTCATTAATAAGAAAAATATAAAATAAAACAATGAAATGCCCTCGTCTCGCCAATGATTACAAAGTAAGAAAGACAACCTCTAAGCCAGGCAAGGCAGTGTGTACCTGAGTCATAGCTACTGGGGAGGCTGAGGCAGGTGGACCCCTTGAGCCCAGGAGTCTGAAGCTAACCTGAGCAACATAGCAAGACTCCATTTCTTAAAAAAAGAAAAAGAAAGATAATCTCAAATGTTAGAAGGAGTATTAAGAAATGGACAAGCTAGATGGAACAACAAATTGATATCATTGTAGAAAGCAATTCAGCATTATCTACTTAAAAATTAAATGCACATCACTTTCATCCAGAAATTCCATTTCTAGGAATCTCAATATTAAACAAGTTCTGGAATTAAAGAGTAAGTTATATTATAAAATGGCATATGGTTAAAAAAGATCTTTAAGGCCGGGTGTGGCGGCTCACGCCTGCAATCCCAGCACTTTGGGAGGCTGAGGCGGATGAATCATGAGGTCAGGAGTTCAAGACCAGCCTGGCCAACATGGAGAAACCCTGTGTCTACTAAAAATACAAAAATTAGCCAGGCATGGTGGCACATGCCTGTAATCTCAGCTACTCAGGAGGCTGAGGCAGGAGAATCACTTGAACCCGGGAGGCAGATGTTATGGTGAGCTAAGATTGCGCCACTGCACTCCAGCCTGGGCAACAAGAGCAAAACTCAGTCTCAAAAAAAAAAAAAAAAAAAAAAAAAAAAAAAAAAAAAAAATTAAAATACCAAAAAATTTTAAAAAATTTTTATGTTTTTTAAAAAAACAAAATTGAAAACAAAAAAAAATAAAAAAAAAAAAAAAAAAAAAAAAAAAAAAAAAAAAAAAAAAATCTTTAAATAGCACATAAGTTGTTCAAATGTGTATGTAGTTTATTCAAACACATATGGTAACACATATCAATATAAACCATAATTTACTAGCGTACATATATCATGAAGAACACAGAGGCAAAATAAAAGTTACATTTTTAATTACACAAGTACACCTAGTTGAATTATAAAAAGTTAAAATGTTGCAGCAGGAAATGGTTAATGTATTTTGGAACATCCATATATTGAAACACTATGTGGCTACTAAAAAAAGAATGTGTTACAGCTGTACAAACTAAGATGGAAGATCTAAACTTTACTGTCAAGTTAAAACTTTAAAAAGGGAGCAAAAAAGAGAAAAAAGACATTTTTACAGACATGTTAAGTACATAAAAAGATGCACATTAAACTGTTAACTGTGGTCACACTTCTGGGACGGCAAGGTAAGGATGGTGTTAGGAAATTGAGGGGGAATTTACATTGTTTACTGGATGTACTTCTATGCTTTTACATGTTTTAAAGTCACAATTACTTAAAACTTTATAATTTTTCAAATACAAAAAAATGAGGTGACATGATGACATCCATTTTTTTTTGGCAACTTTCTAGAAGTTTCTGAAAAATATGTTTTCTGAAGTATCTCTATGTTGATTTCAGCCACTGATAATCAGTTATCTGGGACTAAGTAGTGAAGGTTCACTGTGAATCAGTACCATGAAGGCAATAAGAAAAACCAGAGCACATCTGACAATTCCAAACATTCTGGCAAAAGTGTAAATACCTAGTCATTGTGACATATTTGGTTTTGTTTCTACATAAGTAAAATAGTTGAACATTGTAACAAACTTCCCAGTGTTCAGAAACACAATCAAAAGATTTTACTGTATTATTAAACTAGCTAAAAAACAACCAAAAGGAAAAAAAAAGAAAAACAAAGGTCTGCCTCTTGGAAGAACAAATTCCCTCAACCAAAAAACAAAACAAGGCCAGGATCAGTGATTCACATCTATAATCCCAGCACTTTGGGAAGCCAAGGTGGGCGAATCACTTGAGGCCAGGAGTTGAGGAGTTCAAGATCAGCCTGGCCGACAAGGCAAAACCCCGTCTCTACTAAAAATACAAAAATTAGCTGGGCATAGTGGCACATGCCTATAAACCTAGCTACTTGGGAGTCTGAGGCAGGAGACTTGCTTGAACCCAAGAGGCGGAAGTTGCAGTGAGTTGAGATTGTGTCAGTGTACTCCAGCCTGGGTGACTCAGGAAGACTGTCTCAAAAAAAAGAAAAATTAGCCATGCGTGGTGGCGGGTGCCTGTAATCTCAACTATTAGGGAGGCTGAGGCACAATAATCGCTTGAACCTGGCAGGCAGAGGTTGCAGTGGGCAGATCACACCACTGCACTCTAGCCTGGGCAATAGAGGGAGACTCTGTCTCAAGCAAAACAAAACAACAACAAAACAATGAAAATCACCAAGAGGGTAGGATGAGGGGCCAAAGATTCTGTTAGACTGTAAAGCAACACTGTATTTCCTATGGATTAACATCTACATAAATATTAACTCCACTAATGGACAGCCTTTTCTACTCTTTATCATTTTGTTTAGTTTATCTGGCAAGGGGGATGCAAAACGAACCCAAGAAGAAACAGGGGACATGGCTAGGATATACACAATTCTCCCAACTCAAAAACCACTACTGTATAGGGAAACAACGCTCCACATCCTGGCTCTCAGGGATTTCCCAATTCTGAAAATCCCACATTGCAATGGGACATATCACTTGGAATGTTACAAAAGGGATTGTTACATTAAAACGTAGCCCCATACACAGTAATTTTAAGTTCAAGGCTAACACAAAAACAAATCGACCAACTTCAGAAGCACTTCTCTTAGACGAAGACATCAGGATGTCTTTCCTTCTATGCAACATGGTCCTGGAATAATCCTCCCAAGGAGTCATCCTTTTCAAAGACCAGAGGAAAAGCTGCCAAACATCCCACAAGGCAGAGTGTGTCCATACACTGCCTTCTAACACATCAAGCAGTCTTATTCTAGGTTTTCCCAAAGCCAGAGTCAAGACAGCCTTTCCAGACCTGTCTTGGCATCTCCCCATCCAAGACTCTGAGTTTCTTGAAGCACCCTCCCAGAACCTGGTGTCTGACAATTGATTATTCATAAAAATGCTAACAGGAGAGATGAAAGAAAGGAGGCATTATCAAAAATGAATGAATCTCAGTATGACTAAAGCATAGGGTCTGCAGGAGAAAAGTTGCAGATGAGACCACCTGGGCAAGGGGACAGAGTTAAAGGTTTTAAGCAGAATGGCAGAGTTTACATCCGTTCTGTGAAAGGTTACCAGGCACTCCCAAAGAGAGCAAGGACTGAAAGGCAGGCAAAGCTGGAGATGGGAAAGTGGCTTGTGGCTTAAGGCTGAAACGGCTGCGCAGAAGCTTTGCTGGTGGCCTGAAATAGGACAGCAGCAGGGTAGAGGCAAGTCAACAGACATGAGAGATATTTGGAAGGTAGAATTGTTGAATTTGGTGATAGTTAGGGAAAGGAGAGGAAGGGTGGGGGACCTAGGTGAAGGCTGTGACTCTTAGAGAGGGGAACATGGGGGTGTAGGTTAGATGGTGGGGATCATGGAATCATTTACCGGACACGTTAACAACCAACTTGAGGTGGTGTAGGCACTTGGATATCTGAATCTGGGGTTCAGGACAGAAGTCTGGGACAAAGGACACCATCCATGGAAATGCAAGACAATGAGAAATGAAGAGCCAGGACACCGTGCCAAGGAACATGATCATTTACAAACCAAATCCAGGGGGAAAGGGGAAAAGGAGAATGTATGGGTGGGGTCGGGAGGAAGAGGAAAGTCAACCAAGTGTGGTGTCATGGAAGCCAAGGGAAGGGGACATCAAGGATGGAAAAATCCAAAATGTAACCTCCATCAGTCCTTGGATAAATAGTGAATTATGTTTCCTTCCTCATACTTTATTTTCCCAGTATCCTCAGTAACATGCATTTTATTATCAATCAGAAAAAAAAATGTTTTTTTAAGAGAATTACAAAAGTCCGTTACGATACCCTCATAAATTAAAGAGCCACAGATAGTGTACTAGCCACAGGGCATGTGTTTTGAGTTTGTTTTCTGGATCTGGTGATGGATTAGTGCTGATCTTTCTCTCTGCTCCAGGCTCATGACCAATGATACACATTGTCCAGCCTCCGGGCCAAGGTCTGGGATCCCAGCAGAGCAGAGCTGGCTGACCCATACACAGATGGCCCAGTGACCTTGGGTTCATTAGCATACTGTTCTCATCAAGTGAGCTAACCAGCAACAGACCCCGCCTACTTTGTCCCACTTCCCACCACTACTGAGGCCAAAGTTCCTCAACTCTGCACCATTTCCTATAAACAAGAGATTGCCTATAAACATCCACAGATACAGGAGGTCCAAGGCTCACCAAAAATATTTGTTCGTTGTTTCTAAATAGGATTTATGTTTACTTACAAGCTATCTGCCCTGGCAAACTGAAGTGTATCATTAATAAAAACGACAGTAGCCACTGAGCCATCAGAGATGGCAATCAATGACCCAATGCCTGTTGTTCTGATGACATGAAAAAGGGGAGAGGGGGTGGGGAGGGGGCACGACCAAAATAAATACTTCTAAGGTCAACAAGAATTTAAGAAATAACATTCTGGGCCGGGCACGATGGCTCACGCCTGTAATCCCAACACTTCGGAGGCCGAGGCAGGCAGATCACAAGGTCCAGAGATAGAAACCATCCTGGCCAACATGGTGAAACCTCGTCTCTACTAAAATACAAAAAAAAAAAAAAAATTAGCTAGGTGTGGTAGCACGCACCCGTAGTCCCAGCTACTAGGGAGGCTGAGGCAGAAGAATCACTTGAACCTGGGAGGTGGAGGATGCAGTGAGCCAAGACAGCGCCACTGCACTCCAGCCTGGGAGAACAGAGCGAAATCCTGTCTCAAAAAAAAAAAAAAAAAAAAAAAAAAAAGAGAAAAGAAAAGAAATAACATTCTGTCTGGGCTCAGTGGCTCACACCTGTAATCCTAGCACTTTCGGAGGCTGAGGTGGGCAGATCACCTGAGGTCAGGAGTTTGAGACCAGTCTGGCCAAAGTGGCAAGACCCCCATCTCTACTAAAAATACAAATTAGCTGGGTGTGGTGGAGCATGCCTGTAGTCCCAGCTACTCAGGAGGCTGAAACAGGAGAGTTGCTTGAATCTGGGAGGCGGAGGTTGCAGTGAGCCAAGATCACCCACCCCACTGTTCTCCAGCCTGGGTGACAGAGTAAGACTCTGTCTCAAAAAAAAAAAAAAAAAAAAAAAAAGAAATAACATTTTGACATTCTAACTTTGTGCCACTTTCTTGATGCTCCCCACCACACCAAATTTTGGTATTTATCTTACAGCAGTCACCTGTGACAGCACTCTTCTTGGAGTAGGCTGAGCATAGCTATCATTCTCTCTACTTTAAAATTGGAAAAGTATAGGCGTTATTTTACTTGACATCAAGGGATCCAGAAAGAGATACCAACTCTCCTTCCAGAGAGAGAAACAGGGATCAATTAGAACAATGCCAGCCAGGCACGGTGACTCATGCATGTAATCCCGGCACTTTGGGAGGCCAAGTTGGGAGGATCACTTGAGGCCAGGAATTTAAGACCAGCCTGGCCAACATGGTGAAAACCCATTTCTACTAAAAAATACAAAAATAAGCTAGGCATAGTGGTGCATGCCTATAGTCTCAGTTATTTGGGAGGCTGAGGTAGGAGAATAGTCTAAACCTAAGAGGCAGAGGCTGTAGTGAGCTGAGATGGTGCCACTGCACTCCAGCCTGGGCTCTGTCTAAAAAAAAACAGTGGCAATTAGAACACCCCGGCCTGCTTTAAAAACTGGAATATGTTCTTTACATGAGGGTGTTGGACAATCACGATTCTTATGTGACCTTCTAGCTCAAAAAGCCTATGATAGCCTACATTGATGTCATTATACTGACAACCAGGGTAGGAGGGAAAAATCTTTGAAAGTGGCTTTTAAATATGTAAATATACACGTTTACATACCATTGTTGGAAAAGAAATGTCTGTTTAATGAGAAGCTAAACTTTTATAGACCTCTCTATTGATTGTGCATTTTAATTCATTGGTTTAAAAAAATGAAGTACTATCGGAATGTTTTATCTACCATTTTTTTTTCTCCTCCTCAATACAGCACTTAAGAAAGAATGAATTAACTTCAAATAATTCTTGGGATAAATAACCTATCTTTTCAGGAAAAAAAAGTTTAAGAACTTAACTTGGACTGGAGTATCTCCGTTCAATGCATTTTACTATAATTGGTTTTGAGAGGGCAATAACCATGGAGATGGGGTACTAAAAATAGAGGTAGTAAATCTGGGGGGCGTGTAAATCCGAGACCGACACTAATAATTATAAAAAAAAAAAAAGTAGTGTCATTCCCATTAAAATAAGAAATATGAGCCCATTCTGGGAACACCATGATGGACTGCCAGTCATCTGGGCCCAGGGCTGGCCCCATTCCCCACAGAGGTCCCTCAGCCTCGGTGGACAGCCTTATAAGGCAACCAAGCTCAGAAAGAAGATAAGAACACCAAGCACTTAACATTTCCAGAGGCCTCTGCAAACGTTAACTCATTAATTCTCAGTGTTCTGCGAAAGCCACGCTACTATCACTTCCAAAAGACCCCAGGGAAGAAAGATGCCTGACTAATTACAACTAATTATAGCAAGGTGTGTAAGGAGCTGGCAACCCTTCCTGGTAGGCACCAGGTCCACAGCCAGATAAGCCTCGATTTTGTCAGTAACTGAATAAACACTTGCCTACTACAGGACAGGAAGGAGAAACATTGCTTTTTTCTTTTCTTTCTCCCTCCCTTCCTCTGGAGAAACATTTTTTTTCTTTTCTCTCTTTCTCCCTCTCTTCCTTCCTCTCCCTCCCTCTCCTTTTTTTTTTTTTTTTTTTTTTGAGACAGGGTCTTGCTCTGTCACCCAGGCTGGAATGCAACGGCACAATCATGGCTCACTGCAGCCTCTCCCTCCCAGGCTCAATCCTCTCACCTCAGCCTCCCAAGTAGCTGAGATTACAGGCTCACCACCACTCCCAGCTAATTCTTAAATTTTTTGTAGAGATGGATTTTCAAGATGTTGCCCAGGCTGGTCTCGAACTCCTAAGCTCAAGTGATCTGCCCACTTCCACCTAGCAAAGTGCTGGGATTAAAGGCATGAGCCACCACGCCCGGCCAGGAGGAAAATTTCTCAATTTTGACAGTAGGTAAGAAACACACTCCATCCTCCCTCCTCCGCCTCCCACAGGATCTCCACAAGAGTCCAATCCTTAGAGTAGTTAAGACTAAAGGCCGGGCGCAGTGGCTCATGCCTTTAATCCCAGCACTCTGGGAGGCCGAGGCAGGGGGATCACATGAGTCAAGAGATCGAGACCATCCTGGTCAACATGGTGAAAGCCCATCTCTACTAAAAATACAACAAATTAGCTGGGCGTGCGCCAGCTACTCGGAAGGCTGATGCAGGAGAATCGCTTTAACCTGGGAGACAGGTTGCATTGAGACGAAATGGTGCCACTGCACTCCAGCCTGGTGACAGAGCGAGACTCTCAAAACAAAACAAACAAAAAAAAAACCAAGAATAATTAAGACTCCTACTTAACAACTTCCAGGAGCAGCAAATCACAGGCCAGGGTCTGGAGTAAAGACTCATACAGGAGAAGTGAGATGTGCTTCTCCCAAGTTTGCTTCTATTCGCCAAGAAGACAGCAACTGTGATTACACTGCCAGTATGAAATAAGACAGAGAACTTTACAGTCTGGAGAGGATTAAATGGCTTCATTAAAAATTATTAAGAAAATTTCATGGCCAGGCACAGTGGCTCTCACCTGTAATCCCAGCGTCTTGCAAAGCCAAGGCAGAATGATGGCTTGAGCCCAGGAGCTCAATACCAGCCTGGGCAACATAGCAAGCCCCCATCTCTTAATAAATTTTCTTTAAATTCACCTGGCATGGCTGTGTGCCCCTGTAGTCCTAGCTTTCCAGGAGGTTAAGGTGGGAAGATGGCTTGAGCTTTGGCATTAGAGGCTTGCAGTGATCTATGATCGCACCACTGCACTCCAGCCTGGCTGACAGAGAGAGACCTTTTCTCAAAAAAAAAAAAAAAAAAAAATTGGGGGAAAAGGAAAAAAGGTAAAGAACATTTCAAAAATTTCAATTTGAGTTACCAAATAATGTTTATTTACCACCTATACCATATGACATTTCGTGGTCAGGTGCTCGAAATATAAAAGAGTAGCAGTTAATTACACACACACATTTTAAAGTCACCCAAAAATATAAAAGAGTAGCAGTTAAATATGTCTATGTGTGTGTGTATTTTTTTTTTTAAGTCACCCAGAATGTAAGCTTTGCTAAAATGTTTCAGTCTCACGAAGGCAGGGCTCTTAGCTTTGTTCACTGATTTATTCCAACTGCCAACTAGTTGCCAGGCACATAGTAGGTATTTAATATATACTTGTTGGATGAATTATCTTCTTAAAAAACTGAGCTCAACATTCAAATGAATACATATAGACACATAAAAGAATGTAAGTAAAAATATCAAGAAGTATATTCACTGTGCTAAGTCAGTAACGGACTCAACAGTCCCTAGTAGGGGAAAGCCCCAAAGGGTAAGCTTGGACAGGAAAAATGGAAGGAGCACGACAGACTGAAGAAAACACTCTAGGCACTAGAAAATGAGGGACCTGGAGGTGGAAAGCCTTTGTAAGAACAGGTTGACACCTGAAAAGTGTCAACAACCCAAATGTTCATAACAGACAAACGGACAAACAAGACATGGCATGTCCATACAATGGGAATATCACTCAAACAATGGGAAAGGTACCAATTCATGCTAGAAGATGGATGAACCATGAAAACCTGATGCTAAGTGACAAAAACCAAAAGCCCGATCTTGTATATCATTCCATTTGCATGACATGTCCAAAACAGGCAAATCCATAGAGGAAAAAAAGCAGAGCAGCAGTTGCTTTGGTTAGGGAGAGGAGGAAATGCTAATTTACTGGTGGATGGATTTGGGATTTTTTTTCAGGGGTTAACAAAATGTTCTAAAATTAGATAGTTCGGATGGTTCCACTACTCTGAATATTCTAAGAATTATTCAATTGTACATTTTTTAATTTGAATTTTAAGAGATGAGAGAATTATTTCTCAAAACTGGATCTTATCATCACCAAAGCATGGTGGTGCGCAATTGTGCAGCCCTCTACTGTCTTCAGAACACTTTCACATACATCGTATCTTTGATCAAGGAGCCTCCAAATGTTTTCCGGTGCAACTGATTTATGGAGTAGCACCTTTGTTTTTTTTGTTTTGTTTTTGAGACAGTCTCACTCTGTCCCCCGAGGTTGGAGTGCAGTGTTACAATCTTGGCTCACTGCAACCCCAGCCTCCTGGATTCAAGCGATTCTGCTGCCTCAGCCTTCCAAGTTGCTGGGATTACAGGTGCCCGCCACCACACCTGGCTAATTTTTATATTTTTAGTAGAGACAAGGTTTCACCATGTTGGCCAGGCTGGTCTCAAACTCCTGACCTCAGGCGATCCACCCGCCTCCTACTCCCAAAGTGCTAGATTCCAGGTGAAGCCACTGTGCCCAGCCAGAGTAGCACCTTTAGAAAAGGAATCTGCCATTTGTGTTAGATGGACTAAGGATGGGAGAGTCAAATGAGGTTCTGGGGGTCTAACTTAAGGGTCTAGACAGGTAGGATGGAAGAAGTAGGAAAGACTAGATTTTGGCAAGAGGAAGCCCAAGGCTATTTGGATTTTTCTTTTTTTTTGAGACGGAGTCTAGCTCTGTCACCCAGGCTGGAGTGTAGTGGTGCAATCTCAGCATACTGCAATCTCTGCCTCCCGGGTTCAAGCAATTCTCCTGCTTCAGCCTCCTGAGTAACTGGGATTACAGGCGCCCGCCACGACACCCAGCTAACTTTGTATTTTTAATAGAGGTGGGGTTTCACTGTGTTGGCCAGGCTGGTCTCAAACTAGTGACCTCATGATCCACCCACCTTTGCTTCCCTAAGTGCTGGGAGCCACTGCACCAGGCCCTAGATTTTCTTAAACTAGGGATCCTGTAATTGGTCATCTCCTTGAAAAGATTAGTTTCCACATTACTTATCACTGAGAGCTTACCCAAGTCCTGTGTTGCAAGCTCTTCTCTCTGGGGAGGCAGGATCCTGAGAGAATAGAGCCTAAGGCAGAGATCTCCTGTTCCCTTGACGTAAACTTCTCTAGTACTCTAAACTAGCGGTGAGGTCTAGTGAAAGGTGATGGATTTTGAACTAACTGCCCAGATTCAAATCCAGGCTCTATTATTTATTAGCTGTGACCCAGGGCAAGTTATTCAACTCACTGAGCCTCAGTTCCTCTTCTTTTGGGAGGAGGGGTGGTAGATCACTACCCCACAGCACAGTGAAGATGACTGAGTTCACACCTGTGCTTAACTGTTTAATATACACTTCCAACTACACTGTAAGTTCCAGGATGGTCAAGGACAATATCTGCTCCTCATTGTGCCAACAGGGCCGAACTCAAGTAAGAGTTTAATACCTTTGGAATGACTAGATCATCTAGGAATTACACTTTCAGCGAACAGCCATGCTGTTCCTGAAGAGGTAGAATGAAAAAATCAAAACAAAAAAAAAAAAGGAAAAAATAAGCAAAATTATGGAATAAATGGGTTCATCCAGAAAGTTACAGCCCGGCAAGGTGGCTCACACTCGTAATCTCAGTACTTTGGGAGGCTGAGCGGGGAGGATCACTTGAGCTCAGGAGTTCAAGACCAGCCTGGGCAACACAACGAAGCCCCGTCGCAACAAAAATGCAAAAATTAGCCAGGTGTGGTGGTGCGTGCCTGTAGTCTCAAACTATTCAGGAGGCTGAAGTGGAAAAATTGCTTAAGCCCAGAAGGCAGAGGTTGCAGTAAGCTGAGATTGCACCACTGCAACTCCAGCCTGGGTGACAGCAACTCCAGCCTGGGTGACAGAGCCTGACCCTGCTTGAATAAAAAAGAAAGTTAAGGAAGACTAGCCAAAGGAAAAAATTCCTTATTTTTCCAGTATGGTAATCTGAACAGCTTGCATGGTCTTGCATACCTAGGACCCAAAATGAGTTTAAAAAAACAAACAAAAAAAAAAAAACAAAAAAAACGGCTTAGCCAACTGGCATTGGGTCCTGCAGGTGCCTGACTTCTTACCAGGTGTATATCAATCACCTGTGGAACAAGCCTGATTGGAAAACCAATGACAAAAATAATTCTTTTTTGAGACAGGGTCCTGTTCTGCAGCCCAGACTGAGTGTGGTGGCACAATCATGGCTCACTGCAGCTTTGACCTCCTGGGCTCAAGTGATCCTGATCCTCCCACCTCAGCCTCCTGATAGCTGGGACTACAGATGGCACGCCACCACACCTGGTTAATTTTTGTATTTTTTTTGTAGAGACAGGGTTTTACCATATTGCCCAGGCTGGTCTCGAACTCTTGGGCTCAAGCAATCTTCCTACTTGGTCTCCCAACGTGCTGAAATTACAAGCATGAGGGCTGCGCCCAGCCTAAAAATTCTTTAAAATACTCCCAAATACATACAATTCATTCATTAAAAAGTAACAGATGCACTTCTCCCTGCTCTTGTAAATGTGCTACATTCATTCCTACTTCTGAGCCACCCCGCATCCCACCTTTTTTTTTTTTTTTAAGAGATAGAGATAGGGTCTCGCTCTGTTGTCTAGGCTGGAGTGCAATGACAAAACCACAGCTCACTGCAGCTTCAACCACCTGGGCTCAAGCGATCTTCCCACCTCAGCCTCCCAAGTAGATGGGACTACAGGTACACATCACCATACCTGTCCATTTTTTTTTTCCACTTTTTGTAGAGGCAGAGTCTCATTATGTTGCCCAGGCTGGTCTCGAACTCTTAGCCTCAAGCAATCCTCCCACCTTAGCCTCCTAGCCTCCACCTCCCAAAGTGCTGGAATTGCAGACATGCGCCACCACGCCAGGCCCCAAACTTTTATGATAGTGAAACTCTCCTAACCCAGTACCCATTCCTATTTAAATATTACCAGTTTCTTGAGGTCCATCTTTCTTTCTCAAAGCCTTTTATTCTGGTCCACATTGATCTCTTTCTGAATTTCTAAGCCCTCTGCCTATATTCCACAATGTTGTCCATTTAGGTAGCATCAAATGTTACTCTCCCATTGTTTCCCGTGTTGACTGAGGCCTTTCCAAGAAGGCAGGAAAACTGCTTCTCAGTAACGATTTCTCCATCCCCTGATTTCTCCATCCTCCGGAAAGGCCAAGACAACAGATTCTCAGCCTGTCTTTAACAAATACCAATGACTGTACCCTAGGGAGTCATACATACCTCTTACACAACTAATTATTTCTCTTCACCTACACCATCGGCCAAACAAAACCCAGGGCTAAAGGAAAAGAAGACGTCTTTTATTTTGCAAAAGATCTCCCAATTCCTTTGAGAAAGGTGCTAGGATGCATATAAATTTAGCACTCCATGACCTCAGTTGGAATCTACTGAAATAAACACTCACTGAGAGGCGAATTCCACTCATATATAACAATCGAGATGAGTCAATACTGAGGTTTCCATTACATCTGTTCATTTCCTAGAGTCACACTCAAACACATGTGTGTAGGCTTTGTGGAGGGCGTGCACTTCTCAGAATGTCTGTTAACAATTAAGGAGGCCTGTGGGCTGGGGTTAATGGTGACTGCCCTGCCCACATAGGGAGACCTGAGCTGCACTCCTCAGACAGGATTTGGCTCTTGGTATGTTGTGGGCATCCACAGTGAAAACAGTCCCTCGGGGAAGATGAGATTGCCCTCAACAGTCCCTCCTTCATCCTGAGAAAAAGCAGCTGCAACATTGTGGAGCTCCAAGGCAGCATCCTCAATTTGAAGAGGGAGGAAAAGGATCATTTTCACAAGAAGATATACACCACCATGTGTGCCTAATAAAAGGCATTTTTGGGCAAAGCATGGTAGCGCATGCCTTTAAGACTCAACACTTTGGGACGCCAAGGCAGGAGGATTGCTTGAGGCCAGGAGTTAGAGAAAAGTCTGGGAAATGCAATGTGATCCCATCTCTACAAAAAAAATAAAAAATGAGCAGGGTGAGCCGGGCGTGGTGGCTCACGCCTGTAATCCCAGCACTTTGGGAGGCTGAGACAGATGGATCACCTGAGGTTAGGAGTTTGAGATTAGCCTGGCCAACATGGTGAAATCCCATCTGAACTAAAAATAGACAAATTAGCCAGGCATGGTGGCAGTTCCCTGTAATCCCAGCTACTCGGGAGGCTTGAGGCAGGAGAATCATTTGAACCTGGGAGGTGGAGGTTGCAGTGAGCCAAGATTCAGCCTGGGTGACAAGAGTGAAACTCTGTCTAAAAAAAAAAAAAAAAAAAAATTAGCAGGGTGTGGTGACACAGCCCTGTGGTCCCAGCTACTCAGGAGGTTGAGGTGGGAGGATCGCTTGAGCCCAGGAGGTTGAAGTTATAGTGACCTATCATCATGCTACTGCACTCCACCCTGGGTGACAGACCCTGTCTCAAAAAAAAAAAAGCATTGTTGATTTAACTGTAATTATAAAATTCCTTCCAAGGATGTACTTGACTCACTGTCCACCAAAACTTACGTCAAACTGACCAAAGTGTCTCTGTTCCCACCTCAAGAGCAAACCAACCACCTGACCAGAAAAGTGGATAAGAGAATAATATATCCACCAATTCTGAGACATGTTTTCATGCTATAACATCTATGAAATCAGGATGCATCTTACAATAAAGTTTTCATTGGCAGTGTTATTGCTTTACCTGACAAACGTTAGTGCTAACTCAAATTCTGCATATACACTCATAACACCTAAAATGCCTCACTGGCAGACATTAACATAGCCAGAAAAATATAGCAAGCACCTAACACACGTGATCACAAAAATCAACACTTTTCATGGTATCCAATAAACACAAGAATGATATCCCCAGAAATTATCTGCTAAGCATTTGAGTACCCACTGAAGTATGGGAAACACAACTGGGATATGTCTTCAAATGGGGTTTAAAACAAGTCACTATGTGACATCCAGATGTTATACAGATGAGGCTGGAATATTAATTCTGAATCATGGATGGGATACAAATATGAAAAACTTCACAGCAAGGAAGCAATCTTTGGACATTTTTAAATGGCAGGGGCAGGGGATGCAGGGAATGGGCCTGCTAATTCTCTTAAAGCGAGCAGTACAGTGTTCTAGAGAAAATTTGGCAATAAACATCAAATATCTTTAAAAGAATGCATGCCCTTTGACCCAGAAATTTTACTTCTAAGAGTTTAAGCTAAGGAAATCACTAAGGGTGTATATAGATTTAGCTAGGAGGAGGTACAGCACTGTTTCTATAACTTAAGTTGGAAATAAGTTCAATAATAAGCCCAATAATTGGGTTGGGTCAAATACATCAAGGCACATCCATACTACAGCACAATAGGAAGAATTTAAAATTTAGCTGCAGAAATGTATCCAATTGGCCAGATGCAATGACTCACACCTGTAATCTCAACGCTTTGGAAGGTTGAGGCGGAGGATCACCTGAGGCCAAGAGTTCAAGACCAGCCAGAGCAACATAAAGAGACCCCATCTGTACAGAAAAAATAGAAAACCTTAGCCAGGCATGGTGGTGCGCAGTTGTAGTCCCAGTTACCTGGGAGGCTGAGGTGTGAGGATCGCCTGAGGCTAGAAGTTCAAAGCTGCAGTCAGCTATGATCGCACTGTGCCACTGCACTCCAGCCTGGAGGACAGAGCAAGACCACGACTCAAAAAAGAGAGACAGAGAGAGAAACGTATCCAATGACATGCAAACATATTCATAACATAATGTGAAGAGAAATAAATGGTAAACCTATTACAATCTTTTTTATTAAAATAGATGATACATGCACATGTGTGCACAGAGAAAAGAACATGTAAAAGATATACAGTGAGGTACTAACACTGGTTATGGGGGAGCTATAGAATTGTTTCCTTTTTTAATCTTTTTTTTTTGTTGTTACTTGTGTTTTCTAACAGGGTGGGGGGTGAGGGGAGAGGGTAACTAAAATTGTATTTTAAAAAACAAAATCAGTGAAAAGAAACTTGAACACCATGTGATGCAATTACATGAACAAATGGCTTATGAATCTTGGTAGTTTCAATTTAAAATATAAAATGAATTAAAAATCTAATACATTTATCATTATTTTAATTCCTGAAATAGAAGCAATACATTACTATCTTTCCTTTGAGAAATGCTGAGAGAAATGACCAACAGAAATAAGCATAAGACAGGGCTTAAAATAGGCAAAAATATCCCAGGAGAAAACTTTCTGCTCCACACAGAAGCTTTGCTGCGGACCACCTAGGGCAGAAGGAGTAGGTCTGCACATTTCTCATACAACAAAAGAATTGCGAAAATACCCTAGAGCTTTCAATACCGGCAAACTATCTCAGGGCTTTATATGAACAATAGTGCTTACTCTTTATCTCAGCCCAATATAAAAAATTTCCTATTTGTAAGACTAAAAATTGATCCATTAGGTGTGGGGAGGGAGGAAAGGCATTTATGGCAAGAGTTCTGAAGACTATGATTGCAATGTCGATTTGGAAAGTACATGACTTGTTAGTAATGTGGTGAGATTTCACAGTACTGGTTTAAGGGAGGAGGGACCCAGGTCAATCTGCTGCATTTCCACGCCTGGGTCTCCTGCACTGAGCAGCACCTAGGCTTTGCCTGGGCTGACTTTAGTACCAGTAGATGGAAAAATAACATTTTCCACTGACTTCAAGGTAAGCTCACACCAACAGGACTCCTGTCGGTGTAATCATGATCCATGGTATTACAAGAGAAATTCTCATGTTGATTAAAGGCCAGTGGGATTTAACAGAATGTAGAAGAGGGGTCAGTTAATGGTTAAAACATCTTGGATGTACATTTACCAAAATCAGAAACTCACAGTATTCCAGAGCACTTTTGAATCTTTGCTCTCTCCCTACTGGCTTTTGTTTTTGTTTTCAAGATACAGAGTCAGCAGGATGGGTGCACTATAACCAAACGGCAACAGATGCTGGTCTTGCAGAGGGCAACACACATCCCTGTGATGATCTAAGAACATGGAGAGAACAGACAAACATGCCTGCTCAGGACATTTTCACTTTGATTCAGGGTTAACCACCAGTTACAAGAATACGAAGAGCTATAGAAAAAAGCAGTTCCTGCACCCAATAAAATCAGACACACTACATTCCTGAAACCATCTCAACCACAAATGATCCCAGGAAACATGTCTCTGCTGTGTATGTTTTCTTATTCGGCAAGCTTAGAAGGGTGATACACAAACGGTTCTTAATGCAAAGGATCTGAGAGCCATTCTTCAAACTCTCAAGATTGCATGGTGACAAGCAGCTTAGAGAATAGATTACATTTTTTTTTAATACAATCAATGTTACCGTAACTAATAACAGGAAAATAACTGATACTGTAAGAATGAAAAACATGGCCAGGCACCGTGGCTCACACCTGTTATCCCACCAATTTGGGAGGCTGAGGCAGGTGGATCACCAGATCAGGCGTTTGAGACCAGCCTGACCAACATGGTGAAACCCCTGTCTCGACTAAAAATATAAAAAATTAGCTGAGCGTGGTGGCGCATACCTGTAATCACAGCTACTCAGAGGGCTGAGACAGGAGAATCGCTTGAACCTGGAAGGTGGAGGTTGCAGTGAGCAAGATTGCACCATGGCACTCCAGCCTGGGCGACAGAGCAAGACTCCATCTCAAAAAAAAGGATGAAAAACATGTGCCAATTGTATGCCGTATGCAAGCTCCTCTAAATGAATCTAAGTTAATATATATATTTCCATATTTGTAAGTTGGTATCTCACTGTTACACATTAACATTTCTCAAATTAGGAGTTTAAACAATGTATTAAAAAAATGAGGGCCGGGCACGGTGCCTCATGCCTGTAATCCCAGCACTTTCGGAGGCTCAGGTGGGCATATCACTTGAGGTCAGGAGTTCAAGACAAGCTTGGCCAACATGGCGAAACCCCGTCTCTACTAAAAATACAAAAAAAAAATTAGCCACGTGTGGTGGTGTGTGTCTCTAATCCCAACTATTTGGGAGCTGAGGCAGGAGAACTGCTTGAACCCCAGAGGCGGAGGGTGCAGTGAGCTGAGATTGCGTCACTGCACTCCAGCCTGGCCAATACTGCCAAGACTCCATTTCAAACAAAATAAAAAAAGAAAGAAAGAAAATGAAGAAAACCTACCAGTGTCTGAAGAGACACTGGGATTTTCAGTGAAAATAGTTTTTCCCTATCAACTGTGGAACTTAAATGATCATATCTCTTTTGAGTACTGCACTGCTAGCTTAATATTTAAGAGTCTTTCAACCTTTTTTTTTTTTGAGACGGAGTCTCGATCTGTCGCCAGGCTGGAGTGCAGTGGCGCAATCTCGGCCCACTGCAACCTCCGCCTCCTGGGTTCAAGCGATTCTTCCGCCTCAGCCTCCCAAGTAGCTGGGACCACAGGCACGTGCCACCACGCCCAGCTAATTTTTTTGTATTTTTAGTAGAGACGGGGTTTCACCATGTTGGCCAGGATGGTCTCATGATCCGCCCGCCTCGGCCTCCCAAAGTGCTCCAGCCTTTACTATATAAACAAAACCCTTTCATTATGGGGTCTGAGTGGCTGCTTTAATCTTATCTCCAATTCTGTAAAGCATCTAGTGCACTGAAGTAAATAACCCAGCCCCCTACCCTCAACACACAGTCCCCACCAAACACAAGCGCCAGCCTTTCTAAAAATATAGTTACAATGAAAAGCCTACAGTGTAGTGTAACAACCAATGCTTTTTCTTAGAAAAGATATTTGTCGTTTTCAAGTATTCTGAAAACAAAGTAAACCACAAAACCATTTTCAACAAGACGTGTGTTTCTAATTATTAGTGAGATTTATACTCCTTGAAGGAAAAAAAAAAAAAAAGGCAGTGTCTCTGGAAGAGCAGAGAAGTTCACTGCTCCAAGACAGCAATAATTTATAAAGGCAAAATTATTTTGATAAGACCTAACCCCTTTTCTAGTGATTTAAATTTCGGGATCTCGTTGCGCAAATACTGATACAACTGAATGGTCACTTTGAAGTGAGGAGAGGAGGGAACATTCCACAGCAGGGCAAGGCCTGACCTTTCGTCATCACAGGCCCACTACCTTGCACAGCAATGATTACTAATTCCCTCTTCAGTGCAGATTTAGAAAAACACAGCAGTTGACAGCAACATCTTAGGTGAGGCAAAATTAACGTAAGTAGAGTTTATTTCAGCCAAGCTTGAGGATTGCAACCCAGGAGCATGGGTGCCCTGAGTATACACTCCAATTAAAAAGCAGTTACAAGTGGCTTTTTAAAGGCAAAAAAAGAAAAGGGGGGAGGGAGGAACAAGGGAGTGGGCTGATACAAAGTTGTTTACCAGGAATTCTCATTGGTTTACACAAATTGTACTGATTAGTGATTGGGTATACATTGTTAAACTATAGGGTGTGAGTTACAGTGTCCAGCGCAGCATTATTAGGTTAATTTATAGCTACCTGTTGCAACAGCAAGCAGTGAATACAGACAGGCGAATACATAGTCGAAGGAGGGAGCAGGCGGTAACTGTGGTCTCATTTTAAAGTCCCTTTGGACCTGATCATTTAAAAGGACTTGCATTCCTCAGATCAAAGTCCTTTTATTTTCTCATTAACATAGTAATTCAAATCTTTGATGTATTTACTGGGTATTTATTAGCAAATCATAACACTCTAACTTCTACTTATAAACAGATCATAAAAATATGTATGATAAATCGATCATAAAGATATATAACAGCCGGGCACAGTGGCTCATGCCTGTAATCCCGAGGTGGGTGGATCACTTGAGATGAGAAGAGTCTGGGACCAGCCTAGCCAACAAGGTGAAACCCCGTTTCAACTAAAAATATAAAAATTAGCTGGATGTGGTGGCAGGTGCCTGTAATTTCAGCTACTGGGGAGGCTGAGTCAGGAGAACTGCTTGAACAAGGGAGGCAGAAGTTGCAGTGAACCGAGATCGCACCACTGCACTCCAGCCTGGATGACAGAGCGAGACTCAGTCTTGAGAGGAGAAAAAAAAAAAGATAGATATAACAAATAGATCCTACAAAACCCCTCTCATACTTTCCTCATTTTGTATTTAGTTATGCATTCATGAGCTTTTTCAAGCAAATTCTGAAAGCCCAGGTTCAAGCTGAACATCACACTGGGTATCATTCTGCCCAACCTGGTTCTTTCTTTCCTCTAGGGGACTTGAAGCCACTCACTCCGGAAGAACCAACTTGGCTCCCAGGGTCTTTCTTGCATTTCTTTTTTTTTTTTTTTTTTTTTTTTTTTTTTTTTTTTTTTTTAACGATTTTAAAACAATTTTCCCAAGCAGCAATGCAAAAATTCGAAAAAAACAATCCACAACCACCAACAACCAAAAAAAAACAAATAA